>JAJTUV010002750.1:0-206516 GCA_021653895.1 Mastomys natalensis
ACACACAAAACTGCAATATAGGAGGAACATGCCACTTAATATATTTTAATAGGATAATAAAGGTCATTTATTTATTATTGAAGTAAAATGATTCCTTTTTCCTTTGTTTATTGTTTTATTTATTTACATTCCAAATGTTGCCCCCCTTCCTGGTTCCCCTTCCTGGTTCCCCGTCCATGAGTTCTTTATCCACTCCACCCTTCCCTTTGCTTCTGAGAAGTTGCTCCCCCCACACTTGTAGTAGATGAAATTATTTAATCCCAAATTTGCCGCTGTAGGGTCGCCTACCCAAATGAGACCAGTAAAGGAAGACACAACTCAATAATTATGGTATAAATAGCACGCCTAGATTGGGCAGGTTTACCACTAACACTACTCTAATCCCCGGCTATGAGATCCCTTATAACTTGGGTTAATCCAGACCTCGTGGTTATCCTTCCACCTCCGAGTCCAGCTCCTCTGTCGTCAGCTTCCTTCCACCATCGACTTCCTTCTGCCTGCTTCCTCCTGCTCCTCCTGCTTCTTCTTCCTTCTGCTTCTGCTTCTCCTGTCGACTACCCCTGCTTCTGCTTCTGCTCTGCCTTTTATATTGAAATCCTCTCACTCTCTCCTCCCCTAAGCCTTTTTCTCTGCCTCCCCTTCTACTGCCCAATCTCTGGCTCTAGCCTTTATTTTACAGGTTATAATTGGACAGAAGGTTCACAAGACGTCACCTGTGTACAGATTCAATCAGCCTCTGCAGCCCCTCCCAGGAGAGTGTAACTAGGATCAAAATACAAGGCTGAGGCTATTCACAACACACACCCATTCCTGCCTCACCCCTCTAGTATCACCCTTCCCTGGGGTATCAAGTCCCTACAGGATTAGGCACATCCTCTCCCACTGAAGCCAGACAAAGCAGTTAGTCTTCTACTACCTATGTATCTGGGGCCAAGGACCAGCCCATGTATGCTTTTTGGTTGGTGGCTTAGTTTCTGGGAGTTCCCAGGGATCGGGGTTAGTCGATACTGTTCTCCTTCCTATGGGGTTGCTATCCTCTTCAGCTCCTTCAGTCCTTCCCCTAATTCTTCCATAGAGGTCTCTGACCTTCGTCCAATGGTTGACTCTATGTGTCTGTGTCTTTCTCAGTGAGCTTCTGGTAGAGCCTCTGAGAGGACAACCACAGTAGTCTGCAAGTACTCGTGGCATCAGTAATAGTGTTGAGTTTTAGTGCCTGTGCCTAGGATGGATCCCAAGTTGGGCTGGTCTCTGGATGGCCTTTCCTTCAGTCTCTGCTCCATTTTTGTCCCTGTATTTCCTTTAGACAGGAGCAATTCTGGGTCAAAAAAATTTGAAGATGTGGGGGGTGATCCCATGCCTCAAATGGGGGTCATATCTATTTACTAGAGGTTTCATCTTTCCACTCTTGGGAATTTTGTTAAAGTCATCCCTATTGGGTCCTGGGAGCCTCTCACACCCCTAGTGTCTGGAACTTTCTATAGGTTCCTCCTGCCCCCCACTACTGCTGCATATTTCCATTCATTCTTCTGGCCCTCTGGGCTTCTCTCCTGTCTTCCCCCTTACCTGATATGGCCTTCCTTTTTCCTTCCCCCTCCCCTCTCTCACACAGGTCCCTCCCTCCCTCTGTCTCCCATGATTATTTTGTTCTCCCTTCTAAGTGGGATTGAAGTATCCACACTTGGGCCTTCCTTTTTGTTAAATTTCATATAGTCTGTGGGTTGTATCATAGTACTCTGTTCCTTTTGGCTAATATCCACTTATCAGTGAGTACATACTATGCATCCCCTTTTGGATCTGGGTTACTGCACTCAGGATGCTATTTCTAGTTCTATCCATTTGCCTGTAAAAAATTATGCCTGATTATAATCATCTTGGAAATTAAAACAAACAAAACCCAAACAAACAAACAAAACAAAACTATTGTTTCCACAGGCAAGATGACCAGATTGAAGAAAAATCTGGGCCAGCACTGACAAATAACACTTTTGTGATAAAGAAGTATTTACTAGCAGAGGCTATTGACACAATAAATTATGCCAGTTTAGCCAAGAAGGAGAATACTTAATTTTAATATAAATAATTTCATGAGGCAAGTAACTAGCATAATAGATAGCAAAGATTTAGTTACTGATTTTTAGGGAACCCTGAAAGAGATTCTTATGTTTACTTAGGTTGAGTAAATTTTGAGGATACTGTGTGGGTTACTTTCATAAATCAAGTGTTGAGGCTGGTGAGATGATTCATTGGTAAAGGCACTTGGTACCAAGCCCGTTGATCTGAGTTTGATTCCTGGGATACATGTTGTGCAGGGAGAGAACTGACTCCTACATGCTGTCTTCTAGTTTCTGCATGGATGCTTTAGTGTGTATATGTACTACCATACGAACAAGCAGATAAATATGATCTAAGGCTTAGAGAGACATCTCAATGGTTAAGAGAACCTGCTGTCCTTCCAGAGGACCTGGATCTGGTTCCTAATCCATAAGTCAGACCTCTCACAACTGCCTGTATCTCCAGATTCAGGGGATTTTGGCCTATATATTTGACCTCTATGGTACCTTCACATTAGTTACATATATACTCATAAATAATATAGTTAATATTAAAAAATTTTAAATTACCAAATGACTGCTTAGATAACTTCTTTGAGGTCTCATGAAGTGGAAATAGAACTAATGAATAAATAGTTATATGGGGCAACTTTTATACTTTATAAAGAATTTCTAACATATAGCTTGTCTAAGGTGGAACAGGTGACAGGAAGAGATGCTTTTCTGAGTTCATTCCTGTGCTGCAGACTTTTGGTTGTATAATCTGATGTTGGGAATGGTACACTATCAAAAGACTTTGTTTCCAGCTAGATAGATGTAATACTGAAGTCATAAAGACACTTAGGCTAGGTGGTTGTGTCTGTTTCTGTTAAATCCTGGATGAAATATGCACTGTTAGTCTTTGAGATTTATAGTTCTATTTTCTACTCCCAATTTTAAATATTTTATTACTAAAGTAATTTCTGGGAAACAAGAAAACTAATTAGAAGATTTTTTTTTCTTCAGGCTATCAACGTTTTCTTCCCATAAGTCCTTCACCTCACAGCTTTAATAGGTTTATAAAATTATATCCTTACATACTGCCAGGCAAACACAGAGAAAATGGGCTTCCTGGTTTAGGTAATAGTTGGTGCTAATTACTCCTAGTAAAAATATCATATAACTTGTTAGGATCAGTTGCCATAATTAGTTTCTATATTTATAACACTAAAGTCCCATCTTTTATGTGTCTTTTGACTTCAGAAAAATATAGCTACAAGGATTGTTATTTATTTAACAATTCAGAAGCAACAACAACAAACCCAGGTAATTTAATGACCAAAATTATCAGTGCACACTGTGATGCAGGTACTTTATAGACAGTGTAGCTACCATGGGAGACAGAGCATGGTCTTTGCACCAATGGAGCGCATAGTTAAAGTAGATGAACAGATAACTTTTTAATGGCATCTCAGAAATGAACAGCATACTGAGGGGGAGATACTAGAAGGTGTGTGAAAGCACAAAAAAGCACATAAAGCACACAAAGCAGCCTGAGTTGAGGTAAGAAGAAAGTGGATCATTCAACACATTTCTACATCAATTTAGATGTGAATTTTTTATTGAATATATAAATATGCGTATTCTTCCCTTGAAAATTATTTGTCCTTAAAGTCACCCCATGTTGCCAGGAAATATAATCAGTTTGAGTGCATCAGTTTCTAGACTAGCCCATATTTTTGGCCATATTGGTTCAGCCAATAGACAGATTAATGGAAGACTGAAAACCTGAAGAGTGAAACTAGCAAATATTTCTAGTGCCTGCATCTCTCTTAATGGTTGCATGTGCTCATTGCTCCAAGTCCTACAGTGAGTCCTTACCCCATGGAAAGTTAGAGTGTTGCAGAACTCTGTTCTTCTAGCTATGATCCTTATCTTCCCTCTTGAAAACAGAGCCTCTGGGATTAAGGGGATGGGAACCTCAGAAGGTTGGATCCAATAACATTCCATGATGGAGGGGAGGGAGGCTCATAAATAACTCATAGCACAACTTGTATGTGATTCAAAAAGCAGTGTATGGCTGGCCCTTCTACAAGGATATAGCATTGGGTAGTTGTTGCTAGGGAGGCAGATTTTCTCATCTCTGCACTTTGCTAAGCTCCATGCTTGGAATCTATAACTTGTCCATGTGTTTGTAAGTAAACCCTTATCCATGCTCTTATGAATAATACAAATTAAAAACACAGTTTCCCAAAGAGTCCAATGCTTTCAGGTCCAGGAAAAGAAGCAGTGCAGTAAGAAGTTTTCTATTCTACACAGAAGTGAGGAATCCCCTTTACTACAATCATTCTTAGAAAGATTCAGGCAAAGCTCATCAGTTCTGCATTTCCTGCCTTTCATAGTGAAAGTCACCACTTACATCACCTTAGTGAGGTGACATTACATGAGAGGGCTCAACTTTTGTAAATAGAAGGTCAAGTCCTGGACCTTGCTAGGCGTCAAGTAAAGAAATAAAAGGAATAATGAAGTATGTTCTCATATTAAAGAATTCTACACCTGCAAAATTCTGGCTGCCAGACCTAGAAATTTCAGAGTACCAGATTTGCTCCACACAGACGTCCATTTAAATATTGTGAGGGATCTGCTTTCAGATCAGCAGAGGGAAAGTCTCCTCAGCCTAGATAAGCTTCAACTGAAGGAACTTATGGCTGAGAGGCCATGCTATGACATATATGCTACACTTTCTGAGCAGTTTCTCCTTTAAGGCTACAAGCCTGGTGCTCCTCTCTGCTATTTCCTAAGCTCCATGCTGGGAAACCAAGGGAACTGAGGCTTTCTGTGAGAGGACTCAATTCCTGTCATCAAAGAAACATTTCCAGCCTTTGAAGACATACACAAGAGGACCACTGGGGCATATTTGAATCTTTCCCTTCATACACACCATATAGGCTGTTATTATTGCCATCCCAATGTGTTCTCCCCTCTTGGTCCCAGGCAGGACCACAAATGCTCACTGTTTCATAAGTTCACTGTGCAGAGTTTGAGAGATAGGAGACTTTTGTGAAGCAACTGGAATAAGATGAGTGGGAGAGGAGTCTCAGCCTTACGAAATAGCAGGATAAAGTCCAGATGGAGAATTGGGAACTTTCCTATACACAATTAGGTACCCTAGTTCCTCCCGGTCAAGTAGTAGCAGGCAGGAGGCTCCCAAGGCTTCCTTCCCTCTTGTGTCATTTCTTATCTTCTGGGTTAAGGGGGTAAGGTTTGTTTTGAGGAAGAGAGACTAGCATGTACAATGGAGGAGTGCTAGGCTGATAGGTGGGAAAGGAGCTCTGAGGGACGAATAAGAACTTTCCTTTCACCCAGAGAAATACAGGCTACTATTGTATATTTCCTAGGTAGAATTATCTGGAGGTTCTAGGCTATAGCTCCTATCTTTTGTTTTTTTTTAAATTAATTAATTAATTAATTATTAATATCAAACTCTGCCCCCTTCCCATTCCCCCCTCTGACTCCACCCCAGTCCAAAGGAACAGAGGCATTTTGTGGAGTGACTGGACAGGACTGGGGTCACTGAAGAAAGTCTTACAGCTTATGTTAATATTAGGAATAAGGAAAAGTTCTGAAAAGGATTGGGGAAAATTTTGAGCAAAGACCAAGAGGTTTCTCCCCAAGCATATAACGTTTCTGCCTTAGCCACCACTAGCAGTCATTTACTGGCAGGCTCTAGGGGTATGCTTTTTATTTCCTTAGTTTCTACCTCATGAGGTGTTTTCAGAGGAGATGGATTTGTCTCAGTGTTGGGAAAAATGAAACTAAGTACTTCATATCTATAGATACATGGAGCTCTCATCCCATCTGCCTAACATGGAGCTCTCATCCCATCTGGTCTAAAGGTCATTGTCTTGAGTTTCATATGGAGGCTTTCAGTGAGGGGGCCCAGACTTGGGCAAGCTCAAAAGGAGTCTTAGTCTTACATAGAGGACTTGGAGAGAAAAATTGGAGGCTCCCTGTCATCCACAATAACAGAGGTAGCCCAGGTTGCCCCAGAAGAGACAGAGGTAGACTTCAGGCCAAATCTTTGCTCCTATATTTGTTTTCTTCCATTTTATGTTGCATCATAAGAATAAGGAAGGCTTTTGTGTATTTTTGGGATTAGGAGTTGTGATAGTAATCCCAGCCTTGAGGGTAACAACTCTGGAAAAACAAGTTGGAACTTTCCTTACAAACAGAGTAATATGTGGACCCTAGATCATCTTGTTCATTGAGATGTTGTTTTGAAACCCCAGGTTAGGCCTTGCCTTGTACCATATTTCCTCTGCATATGATGTCCAAAATCAAGAGTAATGAAAGATTGTGTGTGTGTGTGTGTGTGTGTGTGTGTATGTGTGTGTGTGTATGTGTGTGAATGTGAAGGAGATGGACTAGGATTAGCAGTGAAGTGTTACCCACCTGGAAAAATATGGAGGCAAGGTCAGTGTCCCAGAAAGTACTTGAAAAAAGAGGGAGGATTGAGGTGTTTCCCTTCCCCCATAGATAGAGCGTTCTGACCTTGCCTTCCATAGTATTCATCCCTAGGAAGCTCTAGATAGGATGACTGCTATGCTATTGCAGGGGTTCCTTTTGGAGAGGTTAAGTGACATAAGTCTTTTGAGATGGAGACTGGACATGGTTTAGTCATGAAAGAGACCTAGTTTGGTAACTAAGAAGGATAAGAGTCTTAGAAAGTACTCCATAGATCTAGTCCTGTTTTGGCAGTTATCCTTCATTGGCTTCTGCTGATTTTTCAGTGTTGTGAGTACACTGTATCAGAAACAGGAGGGGAGACATTTGTGTCTCTCAAAAACATGAGAACTTACTAAACCACAGGAACTTCACAAGATAGGTCAGTTTTGTTGGCCGCAATTCAGTAAAATATTCCTGCTTTGACTCAATAAATATGTCTACAATCGCAGATCCTTTATTCTAATCTCAATTAGCGTATTAACCTACAAGTCACAATTTACATATCACACTGTAGTGTGTGTGTATATGTGTGTGTGTGTATGTATGCATGTAGTAAAATGGCTAAGAAAAGGTTAAAGGGACTGCAGAGTTCAGAAAGGCTGTCATAAAAACAAGCAGAAAATCTCTGTAGGGAACCAGGTAAATTCTGCAAACTTGTGCTGCAGAGTTGGTCAAGGCTCAGAGTCTAAATTCAGGTCTTGTTGGCAGGCAATTTTGAGTGTCAATTTTAAGTGGATGATGTCCCATAGGCCGGAAGCTGTCACAGAGCTGGAGCTCAGGGAGAGAAGCAGAGCTTGTTGCCTATGGCAACTTTTCTGAATGACACTTGGGATGAGGTGATAGTTCCATGAGCCTACAGCATCCCAGTCTTGGGATGCTCTGTCTTGTATAGTCCCAGGTGGAAGGGTTACAGCTGATATACCAAATAAGCTTATGTGCCCATGAAATAATTTATATATTTACAGGTGTTATTACTCATTACTTAACAATTTGTGCCTGCTGGTGTGCTAAGAGACTGTAGCTTTTTCCTTGTATAAATATAATGTAGAGTCATTCTGTCTGCAGTTACACTCCAAAAGAAACAAGTCAGGTCAAACTGTTGCTTTGAAATTAACATAACTCAAAGACAGGCAACACCTCATGCCTGGAGTTTTGTACTACATAAAATAACCCAGAGGAAGCCCAGTCTTTCTCAATATACCCACTGCTCTATTCCTGAGAGCAGGAAGCCAACATGTCTGTAGGAAGAATTGCACATTCATTTTACCTGATACATTGAGAGGCTGAAGGTGTAAAACTTAAGCAAGTGGAATCCAAATATAACCGTCAGTAAGAAAACCAGTGTTTCCATTCAATGAAGCTGAGTCGTGGTGGTCAGATTACAGCAAACAATCTTAATCCAGGTTGGAGAGTTCCAAGTGGAACACAACCCAGTACAAGCTGTATGTGCCATAAAGATTTGGCTTAGTAGAAAAACTTTTTTATTTTTTAATTTTATTTAATCTTTTTTACACATCAGATTTTATCCCCTTTCCGGTCCACCCTCTTACTGTTCACATCCCATACCTCCTCCCTGTGTCTCCAGGAAGATGTCCCCAACTCCCATCCACCCCCCACCCCACCAGACCTCCTGATAACTGGGGCCTTCAATCTCTTGAAGGTTAAGTGCATCTTCTCTGAGTCCAGAATAGGCAGTCCTCTGCTGTATATGTGTTGGGGGCCTCATATCAGCTGGTGTATGCTGCCTGGATGGTGGTCCAGTGGCTGAGAGATCTCGGGGGTCCAGGTTAATTAAGACTCCTACAGGGTTGCCCTCCTCCTCAGCTTCTTCCAGCTTTCTCTAATTCAACCACAGGGATCAACAACTTCTGTCCATTGGTTGGGTGCAAATATCTGCATCTGACTTTCCGCTGCTTATTGGGGCTTTCAGAGGGCAGCTATGATAGGCCCCTTTTTGTGAGCACACATAGCATCAGTAATAGTGTCAGGCCTTGGAGTCTCCCCTTGAGATGGATCCAAATTTGGGCCTGTTGTTGGACCTCCTTTTCCTCAGGCTTGCCTCCATGTTTGTCCCTGCAGTTTTTTCAGACAGGAAAAATTCTGGGTCTGACTATGGAATGGCAACACCCTACCTCACTTGATGCCCTGTCTTTCTACTAGATGTATACTCTATAAGTTCCCTCTCCCCACTGTCAGGCATTTCATCTAAGGTCCCGCCCTTTGAGTCTTGAGATTATCACACCTGCCAGGTTCTGGTACATTCTGGTCCTCCCACCTCCTACCTCCTGAGGTTGCCTGTTTCCATTCTTTCTGCTGGTCTTTGGGGCTTCAGTCCTGCCCCCTCATGTCCTCTTCTTCCTTTCCCTTTCAGCTTTCCCACCAAGTCACTCCCTTCCTCCTCCCTCCTGTGAATCCATCAAGAGAAAGTCTTGATTCTGAACATTTTTGACCAAAGTGCACAGGCATCCACATTCATAAAAGAAACTTTACTAAAGCTCAAAACACACATTGAACTCCTCACAATAATACTGGAAGACTTCAACACCCCACTCTCACTAATGGACAGGTCATGGAAAAAGAAACTAAACCGATACATAGTGGAACTAATAGAGGTTATGAACCAAAATGGATTTAACAGATATCTACAAAACATTTTACCTAAAACAAAAGAATATACCTCCTCCTCAGCACCTCATGGTACCTTCTCCAAAACTGACTATATAATTGGTCACAGAACAAGCCTCAACCAGTACAAGATTATTGAAATAATCCCATGCATCCTATCAGATCACTACAGCCTAAGATTGGCTTCACTAACAACAAAAACAACAGAAAGCCCACATACACATGGAAACTGAATAACTCTCTACTCAATGATAACATGGTCAGGAAAGAAATAAAGAAATAAAGTCTTCCTGTAATTCAATGAAAATAGTGGACACAACATACCCAAACTTATGGGACACAAGAAAGCTGTGCTAAGAGGAAAATTCATAGCACTGAGTGCCCTGGTAAAGAAATTGGAGAGATCCTACACTAGCAACTTAACAGTACATCTGAGAACTCTAGAACAAAAAGAAGCAAAGACACCCAAGCAAGTAGAAGGAAATAGTCAAACTCAGGGCTGAAATCAACCAAATAGAAACAAAAAGAACAATACAAAGAATCAAACGAAACCAAAAGCTGGTTATTTGAGAGTATCAACAATATAGATTAAAGCCGCTAGCCAAAACAAATAATAAAGGGCCCAGAGGCAGTATGCAAATTAACAAAAATCAGAAATGAAAAGGGAGACATAACAACAGAAACAGAGGAAATTCAAAATAACATCAGATGCTACTACAAAAGCCTCTACTCAACAAAACTGGAAAATCTAAATGAAATGGGTGGTTTTCTAGACAGATACCACATACCAAAGTTAAATCAAAAGCAGGTAAACTTTCTAAACAGGCATATATACCCTAAAGAATAGAAGTCATTAAAAACCTCCCAACCCCCAAAAATCCCAGGACCAGATGGCTTTAGTGCAGAATTCTACCAGACCTTCAAAGAAGACCTAATACCAATATTCCTCAAACTATCCCATAAAATAGAAGAGAAGGAACACTGTCTACTTCATTTTATGAAGCCATAATTACTCTGATACCTAAACCTCACAAGGATGCAACAAAAAAAAGAGAACATCAGACAAATTTTGCTTATGAATATTGATGCAAAAGTACTCAATAAAATTCTTGCAAACCAAATCCAAGAACATATCAAAAGCACCATTCACCACGATCAAGTAGGTATCATTTCGAAGATCCAAGATTGGTTCAATATATGAAAATCCATTAACCTTATCCACTATATAAACAAACTCAAAGAAAAAAATCACATAATCATCTCATTAGATGCTGAAAGATCATTTGACAAAATACAACACCCCTTCATGATAAAAGTATTGGAGAGATCAAGACCCATAACTAAACATAATCAAAGCAATTTAGTACAAACCAACAGCCAGTATCAAATTAAATGGAGACATACTTGAAGCAATCCCACTAAAATCAGGAACAAGACAAGGATGCCCACTCTCACCATATCTATTCAGTATAGTACTCTAAGTTCTAGCTAGAACAATAAGACAAAAAGAGATCGGGGGATACAAATTGTCAAAGAAGAAGTAAAAGGATCACTATTTGCAGATGATATGATAGTATACATAACCTACCACAAAACTTCTACCAAAGAATTTCTACAGCTCAAAAACAATTTCAGCAGAGTGGCTGGATATAAAATTAACTCAAAAAAAAAAAAAAGTAGCTTTCCTTTATACAAATGATAAGCAGGCTGAGAAAGAAATCAGGAAAAAACTTTTTTTTTTTTTAAAAAAAGACATTTCTTACTTGTATTTGGGCATGTGTGTGTGTATGTTTGCATGAACATGTGTACATGGGCATGTATGAATGTGTGTGTGTGTTTGTGTGTGTGTGTGTGTGTGTGTGTGTGTGTGAAGACAAGTAAGATGAGAATGTTGTCTGGGAGGAAGTCTGACTCGCTTTGAGGTTTAGAATGGAGTAATAACTGTTCACTATTTGATTCAAGGTAATTTTAATAAATCACAGTGTGATGTATTAGCTGGTTAAGGAATAACTGCTACCACACTGATTTTATGGATTTACATTAAAATAATGATCATGTTACAGAATTTTCACATTCTGAAAGCTGAACCTTTATTCTGGTTTTTCTTTCAACAATAAAGAAGCTTTTAATTTTATATATTCCCAATTTTAAAGTCTTGTTTATTAGTAACAGTTATTGTAGTCCTTGTCAGAATGTCCATGTTTATGCCTATGTCTTGAAGTGGTTCCTCTATTTTTTGTGTGTATTTCAACATATCAGGTCTTGTACATGGTGAGGCTTTGATTGTATATCATTCTTCTACATGTGATATTATATTTGTCAAAAGTTATTTGTCTACAGCTTCATGCATTTATTTCTCAGACCTATTCCATCCCACTAGTACATGAGTCTATGTGCCTGTGCCATGTGGTTTTTTTATTGTGCCTTTATAATTTGTCATCTAGCTACTGCTACTCTATCCTCACCTCCCATCTTAGTGAATAGTGCTTGGATTCACACCATCACTTCTGTGAACCATCACACACAAATTTTTATGCAGGTTTAGGAAGGTTTTCAGGATTTCAGCACAAATACTTTTACCCACTGAACCTTCTCCTTCCCTCTATATATTTTTTAAAAGTTATCTTGAATGGTATTTAGTTTATTTTTTCTTGTCCTTCTTTCTTGATAAATTCATTATTGGTTCAGAGAAAAGATAATAATCTTTGTGTGATGAGTTGTGTGTCCTGACATATCCCAATCTAAGAGTTTTTCCTCATTCGGGTGAAACTCTCTGGGAAGGATTTGGAGATGTGGCCTTGTTGGAGAAGGTATGTCACTGAAAGCACACTGCATCCCAAGACTCCAACCTGAAGATAAGATGTAAGCTTTTAGCTAGTCCTCCAGTGTCATGCCTGCCTGCCATGATGGTCATAGACTCACCATCTAGGATTGTTATTACCCAAATTAGGTTCTTTTTTTTTTTTAAGTTTACTTGGTCATGATGTTTTATCATGACAAGATAGTTATCATAATTATGACAGGACCAAATCTGAAAATAGAGTTAATTTGACTTCTCTCCTTTCCTATTTATACTTTTCCTATTGTTTCATTACGATAACTAAGACTTTCAGTACTACATAGAGTAAAACTTAAAAGATGGAAGAACCTTGTATCATTCCTAATTATAGAAGTGCTTTCCTGCTTTAAGTTGGTTGTAGCTTTTATTGTATTAACATACATTCCATCTATTCCTGGCTTCCTATGGCTTTTTATCATAAATGGATGTAACTTTGTTAACTTTATCTATTTAATGATCACATTTTAAAATCTCTATTTATGTTCTGTTTATATATTTTCATATGTCAAAACATCCTTGTGTACCTGGAATAAAACCAACTGAGTTAGGATTTATGATCATTTAAATGTTTCATTGAATTCAATTTTGTAAATATTTTATTAAGAATTTTTATATATTCATGTGGGATATTTCCCCATAGTTTTTTTTTTTTTTTTTTTTTTTTTTTTTTTTTTTTTTTTTTTTTACCATATCCTTCATCTAGTCTGGCATAGGTATTACTACTGGCATTTTAAAGTGAGTTTGCCAGTGATCTTTTCTTTCTATTTCATGTAACAGTTTGAAAAGCATTGGTGTAAATATGACAGTAAATCGTCTGATCCTGGGCCTCTCTTTCTAGAGAGAACTTTAGTACTCTTTCAGTTAATTACTCTATAAATTAAAGTTCCTTATTTCATCCTCATTTCATTTTGGTAGGTCATATATGTCTAGGAATATATGCACATCTTCTAGATTTTCCAGCTTTGAGGAATATAGTTTCATAATGTTACATAATGATCAGGCAATTTCATTGATGACTAATGGATTATTAATTAAGATCTTTTTTCTCTGTGATTAGCTTGGGTAAGGTTTTGTTTAAATTATGTTCATCTTTTCAATGAATGAATTCTGTTTCTTAGATTGTATTATTCTTTTAGTCTTGGTTCTATTAGTTCTGCCCTATTTCTTTGTAGATAGTTATTTGTTATTTGACCTCTTGTTTTTCTAAGAAATAGTTATAAATCAGTAGGTTGTTTATTTGAAATCTGATCATTTTAATGTATTCAAACCTATTAGTTGTCCAGCATTTGTTGTACCACTAACATTCATATGTACTTTTACTTTCTTTTGATAATAGAAATTTTTCTCATTTCTCCTCAGATTTTTTTCAATCACTGGCCAGAATCACTGCTTTGAGTTGATAAGCATGTATAGTTTGTGTATTTTTTCTTGTTATCAATCTCCAGTTTCATTACATCATAACTTGATAACAAGCAAGCAAGCAAGCAAACACACACACATACACACACAAACACACACAATTTTACTGAATGGCTAAAAAAGAGTTACAGATTCAGACAGACATTTCTGAAGACAATGCTGGATAAGGATACAAGAAAAATCATCTCTATAGGGATCATGTAAGAAGTATTTCACAGATCCAGAGTTGTCAAAGGCAAACCCAATACACAGTTTTTGAGGGTCAATTTGAAGTGAGGTGAATGTCACAGACAAAAAACATTACCACTAAGTTGGAGCCCACTGACAAAGTAAGAGGTCTTTCACTATGGTAGTTTGCCTGGATAAAACTCAGAATGAGTAACTGGACAACACTTTGGTATGCCTTCCACCTCTCCTTCTCTGGGGACTCATTTTATACTCTTCAATGAGAAACTCATGTGCAGTGATTTGATATGATTTTGCATATACACAGGTGTTAATTACTTTTTGAATAGTGAATTACTTATCAATTTATGCTTCTTTTTTTTTTTATTGGGAATTTTTTTTTACATTCAGATATTCTCCCCTTACCCCATTTCCCCCCCTCCCTCCAGGAACTCACTATCCCTTCCCCCATCCTCCTGCCTCCACATTGGTGTACCCCCACCCACCCCCCCCGTACTCACCTCCCCACCTCGAATATCCCCCCCCCAATGTCCAGCCTTCATGGGACCCAAAGATCTCTTCTCCCACTTATATATAGCTCCCTTGCATATGTAGCTGGGCCTTGGGTCCCTCCTAAGCGCTCCCAGGCTGGTGATTTAGACCCTGGGGGCTCTGGTTGGTTGGGATTGTTGCTTTCCTCATGGTGTCGCGAATCCTCTCAACCCTTCAGCCTTCACTCTATCTTCTCCATTGGGAACCCATGATCAGTTTAATGGTTAGCTGTGAGCTTCTGCTCTGAGTATGTCAGACTCTTGTAGACTTCTAAGGAGACAGCTATATCAGGCTCCTGTCAGCATGTACATCCTGACTCCACATCAACCTCTACCTTTGGTGATGCACATAGGATGGATATCCAGGTGGAATGGTCTGTCTCTCCTTCGGTTTCTGTCCTGCACTGTGTCTCCATATTTGCATCCTTGAGTATTTTGTTACTCCTTCTAAGAAGGACTGAAGCCCCCACTACTTGGTAATCATTCTTCATGAGCTTTTATGTGGTCTGTGATTGAATCTTGGGTATTTCAGGCTTTTGGTCTAAAATCCAATAATCAGTGAGTGAATATCATGTATGTTCTTTTGTGATTGGGTAACTTCACTCAGGATGATATTTTTAGTTCCATCCATTTATATAAGAATTTATCAAAGATCTCCCATGCTCATGGATTGGCAGGATTAATATAGTAAAAATGGCCATCTTCCAAAAGCAATCTACAGATTCAATGCAATCCCCATTAAAAATACCAACTCAATTCTTTACAGAACTAGAAAGAGAAATTCTGAAATTTATTTGGAACAACAAAAACCCAGGATAGCGAAAACCATCTCAACAATAAAAGAACTTCTGGAGGAATCACCATCCCTGACCTCAAGCTGTACTACAGAGCAATAGTGATAAAAAACGGCCTCCTATTGGTACAGAGACAGGCAGGAAGATCAGTGGAATAAGTTGAAGACCGAAATGAACCCACACAACTATGGTCATCTAATCTTTGACAAAGGAGCTAAAACCATCCAGTGGAACAAGGACAGCATTTTCAACAAATGGTGCTGGTTCAACTGGAGGACAACATGCAGAAGAATGCAAATCGATCCTTTCCTATCTCCTTGTACAAAGCTCAAGTCCAAGTGGAAAAAAGGACCTTCACATAAAACCAGACACACTGAAAACTAATAGAAGAGAAGGGTGGGGAAGACCCTCGAATACCTAGGCACAGGGGAAAAGTTCCTGAATAGAACACCAATGGCCTATGCTCTAAGATCAAGAATTGACAAATGGGACTTCATAAAATTGCAAAGTTTCTGTAAGGCAAAGGACACTGTCAATAGGACAAAACGGCAACCAACAGATTGGGAAAAGATCTTTACCAATCCCACATCCGATAGAGGACTAATATCCAATATATACAAAGAACTCAAGAAATTAGACTCTAGACAACCAAATAACCCTATTAAAAAAAGGAGTAAGGAGCTAAACAAAGAATTCTCAACTGAGGAAATGCAAATGGCCGAGAAGCACTAAAGAAATGTTCAGCATCCTTGGTCATCAGGGAAATGCAAATCAAAACAACCCTGAGATTCCACTTCACACCAGTCAGAATGGCTAAAATAAAAAAACTGCTATCAGGTGATAGCAGATGCTGGCGAGGATGTGGAGAAAGAGGAACACTCCTCCATTGTTGGTGGGATTGCAAGATGGTGCAACCACTATGGAAAACAGTCTGGCGGTTCCTCAGAAAATTGGACATATCACTACCTGAGGACCCAGCTATACCACTCTGGGTATATATCCAGAAGATGCTCTAACACATAACAAGGACATATGCTCCACTATGTTCATAGCAGCTTTATTTATAATAGCCAGAAACTGGAAAGAACCCAGATGCCCTTCAACAGAGGAATGGATGCAAAAAATGTGGTACATTTATACAATGGAATATTACTCAGCTATTAAAAACAATTTATGCTTCTTAGTGTGTGCTGACAGATGATGATTATCTTTGTATGTAAACAAGGTACAAAGTTATCCTTGTCAGGTACTTAGACTCCAAATGGAATAATTCAGTTGCTCAAAACTGTTACTTTATAAAATGAGTCATTCGAAGTTAGGCACAACCTGAAAGTTGTATACATCATTAGAGTAACAGAGTAAACTCAGGATTTCCCCTCTTATGTTCCTTCTCAGACTGGAAAGGGAGATGTTTTAAAAACACTAGACTCCAGTCATCAGGGAGGACTCTTAGCTTGAACCATCAAGACAGAATCTGAAGGAAGTCTTGGTACCTTATTTTCTCTGTCAGATAGGGGAGAGCCAACTCCACCTGCCTTGGAAATCCTTTGTCCTTTTTTCTTGATTAAATTATTTTACTTATTTACGTTCCAAATGTTGTGCCCCTTCCAGGTCCACTCTTCCAGAGTTCTTCACCCTGTCCCACCTCCCCTTTGCCTCTGAGAGGATACTTCCCCACTCATTAACCCACCCCATCACACACCCAAACCCACCTCACACACCCAGCATTCCCCTTCCCTGAGGCATCAAGTCTCAACAGGATTAGGTGCATCCTCTCCCACTGAGATTAGACAAGGCAGTTCTCTGTTACAGATGTGCTCGGGGTCACGGACCAGCCCATGTATGATCTTTGATTGGTGGTTTAGTTCTCTGGGAGATCCCAGGAGTTCAACTTAGTTGACACTGTTGTTCCTTCTAAGAGGTTTGCCATCCAGTTCCTTTAAATCCTTCCCCTATCTCTTCCATAGGGGTCCTGACCTCAGTCCAATGGTTTGCTAGTGGGATTGCAAACTGATATAGCCACTCCAGAAATAAATCTGCTGGTTCCTTAGAAAACTGAAAATACTTCTACCTGAAGACCCAGCTATACAAATCCTGGGCACATACCCAAAAGATGCTGCATCCTACCACAAGGACTTGTGCTCCACTATGTTCATAGCAGCCTGATTTGTAATAACCAGAAGCTGGAAACAATCCAGATATTCCCTCAACCAAAGAATGGATACAGAAAATGTGGTTCATTTACACAATGGAATACCAGGCAACTTTTAAAAATGAGTGCATCATGAACTTTGCAGGCAAATGAATGGTACTAGAATATATCATCCTGAGTGAGGTAACCCAGACCCAAAAGACATACATGGTATGTACTCACTGATAAGTGGTTATTAACCAAAAAAGTACAGAATACCCATGATACAACTTACAGACCATATGAAGTTTATCAAGAAGGAAGGCCCAAGTAAAGATACTTCAATACCACTTTGAAAGGGGAACCAAATGATCACAGGAGGCAGAGTGAGGGAGGGACTAGGGTAGGGTACGGGAGGGGGACTAAAAAGAGGGGCAGGATCAGGTATAGGGGAGACAGGAGAAAAGCCTAGAGGGCTAGGAGAATGAATGGAAATATGCAGCTGCACGGGCTGGGAGACAGGGGTAACCTCTAGAGACCTGGGATGTGAGAGGTTCCCCGGACACAGTGGGGATGACCTTAAGAAAATGCCCAACAGTGAGGAGGTGGAACCTGAAAGAGACTACCTCCAGTAGATAGACATGACCCCGGTAGAGGGATGGAGCCACCCAGTTACCTTCAAAAATTTTGACCCAGAATTGTTCCTCTCTAAAGAAATACAGGGACAAAAATGGAGCTGAAACTGAAGGAAAGGCCATCCAGAGACTGACCCAACTTGGGATCCATCCCATGTACAGGCACCAATCACTGACACTATTGCTGATGCCATGTTGTGCTTGCAGACAGGAGCTAGCATGGCTGTCCTCTGAGAGGCTCTACCAGCAGCTGACTGACAGGTTTAGATACTTACAGCCAAACATTGAAAATCCTTCTAAAGGAGACTTGAGACTAGGTCATGGCTTACACAGTTTCTAGAGTTCCTGTTGCAGGAAATATTAAAAAAGAATGTGAGGACAAGATTTAGATACTAGTGACTCCCATCTTTCAGTTCTAAGAGGTCAGGTTTGTGCTTGTATTCATCACTTTTTGAGGGCCCCAACCCCTCTTAAAGTGATACTAGGGACAGAGTGATCAAGTTGGTCTCAATTGCCTGCCCTCAGATCACATAATAGAAGAGGCCTAGGAAGTATCAGGCATTAAGGTCACATTCAAATCGTGCATATCATGAATGTCACCCCTTGCCCTCTGTAATAGATTTAATCTACAGCATTTGACCTTATATATCCCACTTTGGACGCTGAGTTCTTATGCCTTGCATGTTGGCAATAACCAGAAGACATTCATCATGCTCTTCAAGATGCTTCCCAGAGGACAGACTAACTGGAAAGATGCCAGACCTGTGGGGATCTGGGACTCATCAACAGACAAAAGCAGTTTTGTCAGAGGCGTCAGGACTGAGACCTTCAGCTGCAGCCACTCACACTGTCTATCTAATCACCGATAGTCCTGCTCACACTCCTCACTGCTTGCCACCTCCAATCAGAGTCATCATGCCTTGCTAGCAAAGGTTTCTACAGCTCAGCCTCAAGCAAGGCTTATAGAAACTATGTAGGCCACAACAGGTGGTGGTTGTGCAGGTCCTGTCAGTTAAAAAGGGAAAAGAAAGAACAGGATGAGGAGGAAGCAGGAGAATAATTATGATGTCAACATCCCCCTATCATCTATCTTACAATTTTGTTAATGTGGTGGTTTAACTAAGAATGGTTTCCACAGGCTCATATATTTGAATGCTTAATTATACCTTAGTTATATACCTTGTTAGAGAAAGTTTATCGCTGGAGGTGGGCTTTAATGTTTTAAAAGCCCAAGCTAGGTAGGACTGTGTCTTTCTCTTCCTGCTAACTTTTTATCCAGATATAGACCTCTGAGCTCCTTTCCCAGCACCATGGCTGCCTGCATGCTGCCCTCCTCCCTGCCATGATAATGGACTAAACTTCTGAAACTATAAGCAAGTGCCAGTTGAATGCTTTCTTTCATAAGAGATGCCATGGTTATGGTGTCTCTTCACAATAATAGACTACTAAGACCTTATTCTTACCTTCCTCCTCTTTTTTCCTCTTCTGTTATTCTGAGCACCTCAGAGGAAGAGAAACAGCATGCTTCACAGAGTACTCAGAACTATTTCATGATGCATGTTAGACAAAAAAATCTATCCAGCAACCAAAACGAAGAAAGTTCGAGCATTGTAAGAGGAACAGAAAGGCCCTTCTGCAGGACAGTGGCCGCTTCCACATAAAAGTCAGTGAGCAGCAAGTAAGGCTGCTTAGCCATGGAGGCAACGTCCACATGAAAGCAAAACTGAAGCCTGCCTGAGAGCCTAGAGATGGGTGAAACAGACAATGACAGCCACTCGGGATCTGCCTCGTGGAGGACATGCTTGCTTGAGACCAATGGGACGTGGGTGGAAGGTATAGAGGATGCTCCTTGAGAATTAATAAATGAGCTTGCTGCTGCGTTCTTAACTGCTCCCAGCGTCTGAGCCATTGATTGCACAGTGGACACCAGACAACAGAATATCATGAAGTCTTTATTAAACATTGAATCCTTGCCCCTGCCCCAAGAACACTAGAAGAAAAGATTCTTGAGTTTTCTCTTGATCTTGATCTTCAAGTATCCTCTGAAGAGGCCCATGACAAGAGCAGAAGTGTTCGAAGATGTCAACGATGTTATGTTTGTGGAAGATTCTAAATGTTTAGAGATGGGTTTTAGTACTGGTGTAAAAGATAAGGAACTCCTCTGCTCTTGTCAACTCATTAACTCTAAGCCATGAAGCTACACTGAGTACTGAGCAACGTTTGCTTTAAAATGCCTCCTTGAAATGTACCTTGAATTTGATAGTCATGCAAAGGAACTGTGCCTCTGAAGAAAGCTCCTGGAAACTCCCCCCAAATAGTGGAAGTATATGAAAGGGGAGAGCATGTCAACCATAGGGAGCCCAGAATCTCTTCATCAGAGATTTTGTAGAAGATAATTACTTGAAGTTAGGCTGTGGAGAAAGGTCAGTGGGTAAACTACTTGCTGCTCAGGTATGCAGATCTGAGTGTGGAGTACACAGATAAAAACTGAGTCTAATGGTGCATGCCGATAATTCCACCTTAGAAACAGGAGAGAGCTGGATTCCCAAGGATTCACCAGGCAGCCAATAAGGCTGTAACTACGAGTTAAAGGTTTAGTGAAAACTGAGAGAGAAAAGGGAAGACATTGACAATGACTTCTGGCCTCCATATTTGCGTGCATAGCCTAGCACATACCTCCATACATGTACATATTCACACAGATTCCTCTACCCACACCCACACACAAATTGTCTAGAGGATTAGCAGTTTCTTCATAGCCATCCTTCATACTTAGAGCTGTGGTGGGGTCCAAGAGCAAAGGCTACATTCACCAAGATGAACATTCTAGAATTCTTGACTAAAGTTAATGTAAATGACTCTATGTTTTTCTTATTCTGATATAAGGAGGCTCTGAGAGATGAGAAGGAAGAACCTAGGCCATAATGAATCCCTTTCCTCTGAAGCAGGTTTCCAAAGTGTCATGGAATAGAGGAGTCAAGATTAGGCAGGGTTGATGTCTATGGGAAACAATTTTATAGCCTTGTGCTTTATAGTGATTGGTGGTTTCAGCTTCGTCTTTTGAGGGAGATTTTCAAACCCCAGTCCTTCCAATATCAGATAGATATACACTACAGCTTTATACTTTGTGAGTGATATTGGCATTATATTGATTGCTGTCTATAAAGTTTTGAAAATATATAGAGGAAATTATTCCATTATTAAAGTATCTGTAGGTTCTTTTAATCCTTTTAGTCTGTCTATTCTGTTATATGCCTGCATTTTCCACAGGCTTATTCAATGAAACAAGAAAATATTAGTAAATCTTACTTAATCTTTTCACTGAATAATTTAGTCACCAAACATGAACTGAGTATTTTCTCTTTGGAAAATACTGATATTAGAATGTGGTACATAGTGTGTAAGACAAATCCCTGATGCGACAGTGGCAAAGTCTACGAACAATTTTCATATAAGAAGCATGTTGAACAATGTGTCAAATCACAAAGAACAAGAGGAAAGAAAGAACAAATGAGGAAGAGGGGATCCAGTTATCAGAAATCATATGAAAGTGCCCTGAGCCAATGCATTTTGGGGATTTAGAAGTCTGTAAAGTTTGGGGGGTGAATTTCATATTAAGTCATAAATAGTATCATGGGATTGAATTTTCCATCAAGCCATGAAAAGTATTACAGGCTACATTTTTAGTGAGTTTTAGGGGAAAGAAAAAAGTCTGACATAAAAATTGCTCCGAGCAATTTCCTCGAGATTCTGGCTAAACCTAGGAGGAATCCTGAGCTGTTTCCTGTGTGTAGGGTACTCTGGAGTCTTATCCTGGCACAGTCAGACTCAGCACATGCACTTGTTTTCCCACACAGAAGGGCACAAATCCTTTGATTTGTTGCCTGAGGCCTGCAATGTATCATTCCTTCCCCTGCCCTGTGTGTCAGAGCCCTCTCTCTGGGTAGGTGTTTAAAGTAGGTGTTCTTGACTGCCACCTGTCTAAGTTCAAGCAAGGTCAAGGATCAGGTGGCAGGAAAGATACTTTACAAAGTATATATAGAAAATGGATAGTCAAGAGGGAAGAAAAGAAGGAGCTAGGTTTTTTTTTTTTTTACTAACTCTAAGAATTTCCAATTTTATCCACTAAACACGAAAGTCTCATTACCAAAATAATACATTGTCAATTAGGGAAAGTGTTATGGTTGTTATTTTAAAAGTATGTGTTGTTGTTGTTATTTCTGATTTGGTGTTTTCTTCCTCAATTAGTTGCATCTTTGGACATACTCCAGATAACAACAACAAACAATGAGGGGAACGGATGGCAGGGTTCAGGGTCAAATTAAAAATATTTAAATTAACCATTATTCATTAAGCAATATATTTGAGTGTGGGGCCAAATGTTTATTGCTGATGCATTCTCACTGTGTTGCCATGTTTGAAACCTGCTTCTAAGAGAACAATCAAAACCTGTTAGTTCTAGTTCTTGGGAATGACTCCAGTATCACCCAGCTGATACATTCCAAGGCTAGGCAAGAGTTTATCTAGAGTACATAGTGTTCCCTTCCTCCCATTCCAAGGCATGCTTTTGATTTTTACTTCATTTCTCATGATTATAAAAATGTTACAGCTAACAAAGGGATGCTGATTCCAAATACTCAAAGCAGAAATGAGGATAGCATAATGTATGGTCTGTCTTCACTTTATTACTAGGGCACTCTTACCCTTATGACCAGAAAATTACACAGGTGACTATGCCCTGGTGGTGGCATTTCTGTCCTGTCCTTGTACTTTCCTGCATCATCATGCACTCCCTGCTATAGGTCCTCATACAGTCCTGTCCCACTCAACAACCTAGCTTGTTGACCAGCTCATCACGGGTAGCTGCCTCTAAAGGCTGCGCCTTTCACACAATGGTCCATATTGATAACATCACCTTGACATAATATCACATACTTCAATAGAATCTTTTGTTTGGGTATAATAGTGGCATTTTATATATAATTCATGGTGAAATGTTATCCTTAATCATCAGTACAATAGAATGGAGAGGTTTGGTTCCATGGAATATATTTTAGTCATGAAAGATAAGCACTCATGAATAAGTTTAGTACCCTTTCAAAACAGATGGAGCTTGAAGAGGGAAATCTTTCTTTCTCTTCTAATCCTTTCTGTCATACAATGAAACCTCAGTCTTTCTGTCTAGGAGATACGCCTCACAGAGTGCTGCCTTGGAATTAGACATCAACTCTTATCAGATGTCTGGTTTACTTGACCCTTCGTCTTGAAATTCTCAGCCCATAGAAGCATTTTATCATTCATAGAATCAGAAAATTAATCCTCATACATAAAAGGTTAGCCTGGGCAATGAAATTAAGAGTAATGGGATTCCTATGGGTATGACTCCAAATCTACCACATTTTCTGTATCCATTCCTCTGTTGAGGGACATCTTGGTTGTTTCCAGCTTCTGGCTATTATAAATAAGGCTGCTATGAACATAGTGGAGCATGTGTCCTTATTACACGTTGAAGCATCTTCTGGGTATATGTCCAGGAGTGGTATAGCTAGGTCCTCAAGTAGTACTATGTCCAATTTTCTAAGGAACTGCTAGACTGATTTGTAGAGTGGTTGTACCAGCTTGCAATCTCACCAGCAAGGGAAAACTGTTCCTCTTTCTCGATATCCTCTCCAGCATCTGCTGTCACCTGAGTTTTTGATCTTAGCCATTCTGACCAGTGTGAGGTGGAATCTCAGGGTTGTTTTGATTTGCATTTCCCTGTTGGCTAAAGATGAATATTTTTTAGGTGCTTCTCAGCCATTCGAGTTTCCTCAGTTGAGAATTCACTGTTTAGCTCTGTCCCCCATTTTTAATAGAGTTATTTGGTTCTCTGGAGTCTAACTTATTGAGTTCTTTGTATATATTAGATATTAGCCCTCTATTGGATCTGTGAATCGTATCTTGGGTATTTCGAAGTTTTGGGTTAATATCCACTTATCAGTGAGTGCATACCATGTGTGTTCTTTTGTGATTGAGTTACCTCACTCAGGAAGAATTTTTCAAGTTTCATCCATTGATGGATGGTAAAGATCTTTTCCCAATCTGTTGGTTGCTCTTTTGTCCTATTGACAGTGTCCTTTGCCTTATGGAAGCTTTGCAATTTTATGAGGTCTCATTTGTCAATTCTTGATCTTAGTGCATAAGCCATTGGTGTTCTGTTCAGGAACTTTTCCCCTGTGCCCATGTGTTTGAGGCTTTCCCCCACTTTCTCTTCTATTAGATTCAGTGTATCTGGCTTTATGTGGAGGTCCTTGATCCACTTGAACTTGAGCTTTGTACAAGGAGATAAGCATGGATCTATTTACATTCTTCTACATGTTTGACCACCAGTTGAACCAGCACCACTTGTTGAAAATGCTGTCTTTTCTCCACTGTGTAATTTTGGCTCCTTTATCAAAGATCAAGTGACCATAGGTGCGTGAGTTCATTTCTGGGTCTTCAGTTCTATTCCATTGATCTTCCTGCCTGTCTCTGTACCAATGCCATGCAGTTTTTATCACTACTGCTCTATAGTACAGCTTTAGGTCAGGGGTGGTGATTCCTCCAGAAGTTCTTTTATTGTCGAGAATAGCTTTTGCTGTTTTGGTTTGTTGTTGTTGTTGTTATTCCAAATGAATTTGATAATTACTCTAACTCTGTGAAGAATTGAATTGGAATTTTGATGAAGATTGCATTGAATCTGTAGATTGCTTTCAGCAAGATGGACATTTTTACTATAGTAACCCTGGCAAACCATGAGCATGGGAGATCTTTACTTCCGAGTTCTTCTTCAACTTCTTTCTTCAGACACTTGAAGTAATTGTCATACAGAACTTTCACTTGTTTGGTTAGAGTCACACCAAGATATTTTATATTGTTAGTGACTATTGTGAAGGGCGTTGTTTTCCTATTTTCTTTCTCAGTCCATTTATCCTTTGAGTATAGGAAGGCTACTGATTTGTTTGAGTTAATTTTATATTCAGCTACTTTGCTGAAGTTGCTTATCAGGCTTAGGAGTTCTCTGATCAAATTTTTGGGGTCACTTAAATATACTTTCATATCATCTGCAAATTGTGATATTTTGAATTCTACCTTTCCAATTTACACAGTGGAGTACTACTCAGCTATTAAAACAATGACTTCATGAAATTCACAGGCAAATGGATGAAACTTGAAAAATTCATCCTGAGTGAGGTAACCCAACCACAAAAGAACACACGTGGTATGCACTCACTGATAAATGGATATTAACCCAAAACTTCAAAATACCCAAGATGCAATTCACAGACCTTATAAAGCTCAGAAAGAGGGAAGAGCAAAGTGTGGATGCTTCAGTGTTTCTTAGAAGGGGGAAAAATACTCACAGGAGGAAATGTGGAGATAAAGCGTGGAACAGAAACAGAAGAAAGGCCATCCAGAGCCTGCCTGACCTGGGGAATCCATCCTATATACAGTAGCCAAACACCAGATGCTATTACAGATTCTGGAAAGTGCATGCTAACAGGAGCCTGATATGGCTGTCTCCTGAGAGTCTCTGCCAGAGTCTGACAAATCCAGAGGCGGATGCTTGCAGCCAACCATTGGACTGACTGTGGGGTCCTGGATGGAGGAGTTGGAGAAGGGACTGAAGGAGCTGAGGGGGTTTGCTGCCCCTTGGGGGGAACAACAGTGTCAACAGGCCAGACTCCCCCAGAGCTCCCGGGGACTGGGCCACCAACCAAACAGTACACATGGAGGGACCCATGGCTCTGACTGCATATTTGGCAGAGGATGGCCTTGTTGGATATAAGTGGGAGGAGCTGCCCTTGGGTCTGAAGGGGTTCGATACTCCAGTGAAGGGAATGCCAGGGTGGGAAGGCAGGAGTGGGTGGGTGGGTGGATGGTGGAGAGGCAGAGGGAGAGGGGATGGCATAGGGGTTCCAAAGCAGAGACCTGAAAGGGGTATAACATTTGAAATGTAAACAAAGAACATATCCAATAAAAGAAAAGAAAAGGGGAAAATGATTCCAAATCTAATATACTAACAGAACTCTTCTTTGTAAGAAGGAGAACCACAGACTTGTTTATGAGCTAGTCTGAGGAAGCTCTTCTTCCTTAGCCTCTCATATATGGAAGGACCCAGAGAAGAAAATGTTCTAGGGTTCTTAAGGAAGACTGTATGTAAAGAACTAATCCAGAGACCAAGAATAGCTGCTACTCAGCCCTGAATCCAGAGTTCAGTATAGCCTGGAGAGGGGTCCAGGAGGAGAGAAGGTGTGGAATATGGGTAAAGTATGTGGTGATTACACAGGATACTGTACATAAATAAGCTTGGAAAATGCTTGAATCCATATCAGCAGATAGTTCAAGTTTGTATAATGTGGCAGGTCTAAGAAATGATTCAGTGGCACTCCAGATATCTTGGAAGATATCCTTGTCTCAGCTGGTGCTCTAGTGGTTAAAAGCACAGTGGTAAATGTACAGGATCTGAAAGCTGCCTTGATACCTACAGGGAGGTGTATCTTTCGTTTCCTTTGGTGATTCATCCATAGAGGCTGGGTGAATGACAGGGTAGTGTGAGTAATGGATGCTGAAGCTGAGACAGGCAGGAAATACAGTAAGAAGTAAAAGAACTATGCAATCCAAGACAGGGGAACTGGAGAGAAAATGCCCTGGAAATAATTTCTTTAGTAACACTGGAGATATGACTTGAGTGAACATGACAAAGACCTTAATTTAACCTACTGATTAGGTTAGGCTGCTTCTACAGAGGTCTGTTTGATAATGAAGGTCTAAGGCTATACATATAAGCCATCTCATCTCCTGCAAACATGAGCTATTTCCAAACACAGCCACATGAATCTTGATAAAGTCAGAGGGTAACAGAAAGGAAGAAAATACAGAAAATCTTCCTCCTTCTCCCTCCCTCTCCCTGCATATCTCTTTCAATACACATATGCATATATATGCTTCTGCATGCATATTTGTGGATGGATCCTAATGTCTACATTGTTGATATTCAATCTCAGGTCAGTTATAAATCTCTTGTCTTATAAACACAAACACACAGGCAACTAGTAGTCCTATAATAACTAAATTTTATTATAGCAAAGTGGTTGGAACCAATATTTTGTACAAGTACCTGGAGGCTAGGATTCCATTATTTATTCTAGGCAGTTGCTGGACAGTGCTTGTCCAAATTTTACGTGAGGGAGTCATCATTCAAATTGAAGGTTTCCATAGAAATATAGTTAATGAACCCGAGGAAGCCAAAGCAATTCAACTATGTTATTGTGAGAACAATAAGACTAGATTTTTGCCCACTCTCTAAACTCTCTTGAATTCAATGGGCCCTGACATTCACTGCAAAATTCCAGGCTTTCTCTCACTGTAACTAGAAATCTCTGAATCAGAAGGCCCTTTCTCAGACTCAGACTTTGTCATAACTATCTCTGTGGAAATCATTTCACCCAATGTTTAGAATCCAAATTTTGCTGTGATAATTTCTGGTACTGTCAGCATCCTGTGGATTACCAATTTCTGTATCTCAAACATACCTTGTGATCTCTTTCTTATTTTCTTCATTGTCCTAGAAGCTGGACATTCATACATACACTTGGTCCCCCTAAATATTCATCTCTGTCATTCTCAAAAACATTACTTAATTCATTCAAATGTACTATCTTCCTTTTAGATTTTACAGTAACTATTTTCTACTGACTCCAAATCCCTATCCTTCATATCTGTCCTTTAAGTTCTCCTACAGGTCAGAGGTCCCTGCTACTGCATTTACAAAGCAATAAAGACATCCCTCTGACTTTACAGTATGTTTCCTTCTTTTTAACTGATTTATGAGTCATAGTCTACCTTTTTCAGCAAGAGTAGGGAATCTAGGTCACTTTACTTCAACCTGACACCTTACTCCTTCAACATGCTTCACCTGGATTGATGTACAAATTGCCCAATCTCAACTTCAATCTCTTAAAATGTGTGGCTTAATTCCTTTTCAGAACATAAGGCAAATTTATTCTTAAAAGCATTCCATATGTGGAGCTGAGAAAACTAATTTGGGTTTTACAGCACATACTTTAATAACTATGTTCTCACAACTTAAATGATATTTATTTTTATTTTAAAATATACTTTATTTATTCATTGAGAGTTTCAAACATATATACCATGTGTTTTGAATCTATGCACCTTTTACTAGCCCTTTTTACTCCTCTCATACACCTACCATCTACCCTGCCTTACAACATCATGTCCTCTTTTCTTTTAACCTAGGAGTTCAATTAGTACTACCTGTATATGCAAGGAAAAATGTCACTTCTGTAAAGATTCTGTCTTAGCACTGCTTTTAAACAGTGTTTTAATGTGCACTTACATAGTTTGTTTCAGGTTTATTGTTTCTGAAATCATTGGCTTTTTATATCACCCTCTTCTCCCTTAAAGGATAACCTCTAAGTCCATTTAATTCTTGGAACAGCTCTACAACTCTTAAATGCCATGCAAAATTTCTGGAGAATCGGTGAATCTCACTTTGTTCCTGACTTCAGTCAGACTGCTTTAGCTTCTGCTGGGATTACAGATGTGAGCCACTTCTAATGGCAGTATCATCCGTTAGTGTGATTGCCATTAAAAATAGTACTGCTATGTTTGAATGGATGGAATTTGAATCTATAATCCTTAATTAGGATAAAACAACTATGAGGCCTTACATGCATGGAGTCTGGAGCCCAGTAAAGGGAATATAAATGTACATTCAAGTAACTCAGTTTTTATGCAGGTGCAAGAAACTTATCTCAAAGTGGTGATGAGATTATATAAAAAAAAAAAAAACCCAGATGACTGTAATTTCATGTTTACTGATAGAAACCAAATCTTTGTGAGAAATATGGAGCATGGGATAGTGTGTTATAATTGCACCAAATTTATCCAATTTTCATTATTTTGTCAAAATAAAATTTCAATTTCCCTTTGAGCCTTTGTCTTGAGGTCACCAGCTGAGCATGATTTTGCTTCAAGTTGCCCCATAGATTATTATAGTCAATTTTATTATCAATTTTAGTCTTATAATAATTAAACACTTTTGCTGTTTGAATTTGAAAAACACACACTGCTATATATTCAAGTTCATTTGAGATTTTATTGAGTTTTCCATGTCTATATTAAATGTGTTTTACTCTTCTCCTTTTTCTTAAACATATGAAATAGTTATAGTACTTATTTCAGTGCCCTGACCTGTTAACATTTATGTCAATGTCAGTTTTAATCAATTGATTTTTTTCCTCCTCAGTATCAATCTTAATTTCATGCTTCTTCACATGCTTTTAAAATTTGATTAGATGTCACACATTGAATTGTGAATTTACCTTGTTGCATTCAGGATATTTGTAATTCTATAAATAAATAGCCTTGACCTTTCTGCTAAGACCTAGTTAAGCTACTTTGAAACAGTGTGATCTTTTTGGGTATTGCTTTGAATTGGGGCAAGGAGAGTGATGCTTACTGATGGCCAATATTGCCATATTAGTAATGCAATAATTCTCAGAGCACTTTATCTCTTCTACCCTAAATCATGAAGATTTTTACTAGTCATAGGAAGAAGTATGGCCAGCCTCATGTGGATCTAGACTTTCCTTCCTATGGAGCTATCCATCTCTGACATTCTGTCCTGCAGACTCTAGCTTACACATGCCCTTCGGACTCTATATACTCAATTCAAGGAGACTGCCCAACTGATTTGCTACAGTGTGCATTATCGCCCCAGGAAGTAAGTAGAGGGAATTATAGGATTTATTTCATTTGCTTTCTACTCCTCTGAAATCAGTGCTTTCCATTTCCAGATGTCCAATAAGTTGAAAACTTGTTTCATAGTATTCAAATGGATCTTTTGTTACAGTAAAATAAAATGTCAGCCCCACAAATGTATTGCGACATGGTGTAGAAGCCTCATAACCCAAAATGAAAAATCTAAGTTGCCAAGGCATGACAAATGTCCCAAAATTTCAATCTTATTCAAATTAAAATCAAGACTAAAGGACGATGTAATGTATATATTTATGATCCTATAGACTAATTATGTACAACTGAGAGTACTGAACAAAATTCCAAAAATAGGTTTGGGTTTTTGCAGGTTAAAATATAAGTAATCTCTTTGTTCCCTTATATATAGTTTTACACTCTTCTATCATTTATGAAACACACATGAATTACATTATTTTTATAATTAAAAAACATTGCAGATACTTAAAAATAGGTTTTGGACTACCAAAAATAAACATACATTTGCTAGATTGTTTGTTTACAGCTCTGGCCAACTTCTTGCTGGTTTCTACCCAGCCTCTGGCGAGCTTACTGCTTGTTTAACTAGAAAGAAAAAAAATGCAATCCAATTAGTGAGCCACGATTAGTCATCTAACTTCCTCCACAGCTTTGAACACAATGCTGCACAGAGGGGGAAGTTGCCTGCTTTTTAATGCCCTCAACTTAAGATAATCAAGTTCCACTTGAAAATGTATATCGTGTTTACCTCTTGATTGGACTCTCAAAGTCATGGTGACATCTGATATTTATGTGAAGGACAGTATAGAGATAATATTGTGAAAAGGATTTCAAGGATCAGTTTTATAATTACAAGTGTCATGATACGTCTCTTGTGAAATCTCATAACACATAAGTCACATTATAAAAATTTGTTTCCCAGTCATTGCTGCCATTAATTACAAATCTTACTAAGAAATATACTTACTAGTCCTTGGTTTTCTATAAATGATGCATGTTTCCCAAAGAGCAATTAGCATTTTCTTTCATAAACTGTCATCCAACCCATGCTTTCTTTTTGTTAACTAGAATATATTATCTTACTTTTTAGTTATCATACAAATTAATATGTTTGATGTGACATTTTTATACCTACATACCATTTTTTATATTGTCTTTACTCATTCTCCGCTGTCTCTCTCCAACTTCTTAGTTGTCTTTCTCACCTTAACTAGAAATTCTTCCTCCTTTCAGGATGCATGTATTCTGTTCTCTTACCTTTTAACTTGTTTCCTGCCTCTCGTAGTCATCCCTATACATAAATCTAGATTTACCACATGAGAGTAAACTTGGTTTCTTAAGTTAAAGCATTATGATCATTCACAAAGAAATACAATGTAAGAGTGCTATTATTCTTAAGTTTATTAATGCTTTTCAGCAGAACATATTATATATTTGAGTCATACACTTAATTGCTGCACCTAATGCTGTGCCAGTTTAATGTTTTCATCCATATACTGTCCTAATGAAGTCAGAAATGTCACTTATATGACTCCCTGTGATTGTACATACTTTCACCGCAAAATAATATATTCTTGTATTATCCCTTTTAAAAGAAACAGATTACTTATCCAAGTGAACATATCTTTTTTCTTTGGATGAAGACTGTCTTGTTAAAATATATAAATATCCATGTTTCAGCAAATTATTTTGATCTAAACGTATCTCTACTGCTTTTAAGCTATAAATTAGATACATATTATGTTCAATGGAATTTCATTGTAATATCTACAATAATTTTACTTGTTGGTGTTTTGAATTTTGGTCTTCTGGGTTTATCTGTTGGGGACTCACTTTATAGCTCAGACTGCTGTGTCCAACTTTGAACATCTAAGTGCTAGGATTCATGGCATGTGCCACTATGCTTGGACTAGATTTTGGTGTTTTGAAACACAAGTTCATTTTCTGAAAAATAGATAAGCGGATTAATAAGCACAAATGTTTACCAATACCAATTTTACCAACAATATTTAGTATTTCTTTCCTTGCTGTTTAGTGCTGCTCCCCTTTGTCATCCTCCTGTTTCATCTTGTGTTCATTTGCTATAGATGTAAGTTATTTAGTTACTCTGTGCTTTAAAACACGTACAAACTCAAATCAATCTTAAGGTATTTTGTCATCGATGTGATTACTTTTAATGTTCAGACAGTTTTACTTGTTCTCCATATTTCTATTATCTTTTTGTATATGCACATTTTCCTATATTCTGTAATTTTCAACAATACTTTAGCTTTTCGCTATTTATTTGTGTATTTATTGATTGTTTTGGTGATTACTAAGACCTAGTGCATGATCTAAAAGGTTTATTATTTTCCAAAGAAACACTTTTTGTTGAGTTGATATTATTTATTGTATTTCTAGTTTCAATTTTATTATTTTATACACTTATCTCTGTTACCTTTCTTTTTACTTTGAGTTTAATTTGCTTATGTACAAAGTGTTTTAGAGTTAAAGCTGATATTATTAAAATATTTTTTCTTCCATTCTAATACAAGAATTTAATGACCTAAATTTTCTATTAAATTATTTTATTAGAGTGTCACTAATTCTGATACAAAATATATAATTTACCCCAATTTATTAAACTATGGGTTAGTAAACTACATGTCATGGAATTTTCAAGTGTCTATGTGTGGACCTTCCACAGTGAGAGATTATACTGGTGAGGGAGGCATTCATGCCTGATATATTCAACAGTGAAACCACTGGTGACTTCTAAAATGTATATTGACATGATCACAGCCATTTTGAAGAAAAATGAATCTGCAATAAGAGAATAGATTGGATACATGAAGTAATGCTCCTTCTTCTAGCTAACTATGCCTTCTCCTAAAAGAAAAGAATCTAAGAAAGGGAGATAATTTGTTTCTAATTATGGGAGTCACTGTAGATTTCAATCCCAGTGTGAATGCACAACCAAATTTACTGGTAATAGTGTCATCTGTAATGCAATTAGCATACAACTTACCTATATGAATAAGTGAGTACCTTAACCATCATGAAGACCAAGTCATTTAAATTACTCAAACTGAACTAAAATGTTATTAATAGATGTATGTTTGCATTTAATATGTTTTCCAAATTGTAAGTGCTTTGTTTCTCATATATATATATATATATGAAAGGGTATTGTCCACAACTTAACATCAGAGTCTTACAAGTTTGTGCCACACCAATTTTACTCAAAATATATAAATCTACAAATAAATGATACATATATGTATGATGAATAGATAATAAATCTCAAAGGATTTCACATTCAATTAAAATAAAGAAATCAAAACATTTCAACAAATCTCTTAGGCCTAGTAACCCAGTTGTTTCCAGACATTTGACTAAAAAGGCAAGTAAGATTAAGTTGTGGTGCTCAGAAAATAATTTTATATTCTATTCAGAAATGATTCTGCCATTTTAAAAGTTTTTCCTATGTATTTGTTTTCAAGAAGAGCTATCACAAAAGTCATGTTACATAATCAGGGACTTAGATCAGTCTCATAATTTGGTATATCAAAGCAAAGGAATAATTTCTTGCTGCAAATAGAAGAAAGGACAAGGTTTATAAGCCTTATAAACTTAAACTATGTGGTGGAACTTTCAATTCCTACTTCTTGATTTTTTTTTTGTTTGATTTGGTTTAGTTTGGATGCTTTTGCTTTTTTCACATTGCAGAAACAGCTGAATCATTACTTGGTATATAATACTTTTATCAGGATATCACAATGCAGCATTCAAAGAACACTTGAGAACTTTCTCAGTGGCTTATCCCTTAATATTTTTTCCCCATGAACTCTTTTCATATTGTGAAAAAATTTCAGAAATAGTAACATGCCAAGAAAATCTTCCTCATATGTGCATACAATATATGTTTGTGCATAATGTCAAGCTATTAATAGATTTCTCCATGTTACTGACTGAGCTGTGTCCTCACAAAAGAGATGAACATCCTAACCCATAACCTGCAATTTTGATTTCTAAAGATATGTGGAAGGCATTAGAGTGAACACTAAATAATGTGAGTCAAGGACACAAATGGAGATTGCTGAACAAAGATGAAGGCAAAGAATGCAGTTATCTATATGACATATACCACCAAAGATCCCTTATTGGGTGACATGCAGTTGACCTTGCTCTCTTGTGAGTTTGCTTTAGACTAGCAATCTTCTTAGTGCCCTCTAACTTCTTTTTATGAAATAACATATATTATATTTGTCTTATCATGGATAGTGTTTTACTTCCTTCCTAGGTTTCACAGTTTCATAGATGAATAGGAATTTTGTTTAGATTGGATTATACCAAGAGTCTTATTTAATGTTTTAGATAATGAAATTGGAGGTTTTGGACCAAATATAAGGTTGGTATTTTTGGTTTAAAGCTGATGATAGAATAGATATTGGATGAGTGTTAATGTATTTGGGGTATGAAAGAAACATGTATTTTGGGGAAGGCAGAAAGCAAACTGTTCTTAGGTAAGTTACATTCCTCTAAAAGATATGGTTACATACACTGTGAAAGCGAGCTCATTTAGGAATAGATTCTTTGCAGATAAAAAAAAATTTTAGATTAAACTCTCCTGCAATATGACAGATGTCCTTGGGAAAAGAGGTATTATAATGTGAAGATGGAGACATGTGCAGATGGTACCATCAGATAATGGGTGTAATGCTGTGTTACAAACTAAAAATGATCACTGGAGGGAGGCAGAGATGGATAGATAGGTACATAGATAGATAGATAGATAGATAGATAGATAGATAGATACATAGATACATAGATACATAGATAGATAGATAGATAGATAGATAGATAGATAGATAGATAGATAGATACATAGATACATAGATACATAGATAGATACATAGATAGATACATAGATAGATACATAGATATATAGATAGAGACATCGTGGGTTTGAACTTCCATGTAGAACTGAAAATATGACATTTTCTTTCTTTTGTTTTGTGCTGTTCATTCTTTGATCCTTTGTTTCATTATCCATTAAAATACCTAATAAATTCACCTTAAAATTCCATCTGTGATTTTTTTTAACAGCCTATGAAATCTAGAATCTGAGCAGTGGCTAGTGGCAAGGTGCCTTGAATATACTATAAACTGTATATTGCTCCAATGTACGCAACTAATGCTGAGTAATAAACCTTTCCCTGGCAGAATTTAGTGAACCACTGAAGAATGTGCTTTAAAAATGGGTAAGACTGGTAGCAAGCATTTTATTTCAGTATTCTGATTCTCCACCTGACTAACCTTCGCTTACTCATTGATTAATGTGTTTGTGCTTTCCATGAGCATAGGGCTGAATATCAAATCTGTAGCTGACTCACTATTTAATGGATAGACCAATACACTGTTTTAAAATGCCAGGTAAAAAACCGTGGCAACATAAAATGCAGGAAATTATCACAAAAAGGCTTTTACCTATGATACTGCTGAAATAATGTACTAGTTTGCTTGGTATTGCTGGAATAAACATCATGACCAAAGGCAACTTGGAGACAAAAGGGACAATTTGCCTTACACTTCCATGTGCTAATCCATCACTGAAAGAAGTCAGTGCAATAACTCAAGAAGAGGGTTCTAGGGATGGAAAATGGGGAAAGGGGATGACATCTGTATTGTAAATAAATAAAATATCCAATTAAAAAAAAACAGAAGAGTCCAAGTGAAGAAACTACAGAGGAACACTGCTTACTGGTTAGCTAGCTTCTTCAACTTCCTTGTCTGTTTTCTTGTACAGCTCAGACCTTCTGTCTAGAGAAACACTGCCCACTCTGTCCATCCAGAACAACTAGAAATTGAGAAAATATCTCACAGACATGACCATAGGCCAGTCTGATGGAATCAATATTTCCATTGAATTTTTCTCTTTCCAGGTGGCCCTAGTTTTTGTCAAGTTGACAAAAGCAACAAACAAACAAACAAAACAAAAAACAACCCCTAAAACAGACAGGAATCTTCTCTGACTATTAGCCAGGCTATGTATCTGGTCTCCCATACATATAAATTTTTTTTATTTATTTACATCCCAAATGTTGCTTCCTCCTGGTGCTCTCTCCCAGAGTTCCTCACCTCATCTTCCTTCTCCTTTGCCTCTGAGAAGGTACCTTCCTGAGTAACCCCCTTTCCTGAGGCATCAAGTCTCTATAGGATTAGGCACATCCTTTCCACTGAGGCCAGACAAGGCAGTCCTCTGTTACACATGTGCTGGGGACAGGCACCAGGCCATGTATAATCTTTTGTTGGTGGTTTGGTCTCTGGAGGCTCCTAGGAGTCCAGGTTATTTGACACTGTTTTTCTTCCTAAGGTGTTGCCATCCCCTTCAGTTCCTTCAGTCTTTCCCCTATCTCTTCCATAGGGGTCCCTGATCTCAGTCCAATGCTTGGCTGTAAGTATCTACTCCTGCCTTAGTCAGATGTTAGTAGAGCCTCTCAGAGGACAGCCGTGCTAGGCTACTGTCTGCAAGTCCAACATATAATCAACAATAGTGTCAGGGTTTGGTGCCCACCCATGGGATGAATCCCAAGTTGGGCTGGCCACTGGTTGGCCATGCCTTAAGTTTCTGTTCCATTTCTTTCCCTGCATTTCTTTTAGCCAGAAACAATTCTGGGTCAAAAAATTTGAAGGTGCGTTGGTGTCCCTATCTATGGAAAATACATGAGTTTAAAGATGTATGAGTTTCTAAGTCAAAATTTAAACATTATAAAGCAGTATATCAAATGGTCAAAACAGTTGCTTAAAATCCATGAAATAGAGCAGATTTCATAATGTTGTCTAAAGTACAAGCAACAGAAGAAGAGAAAATACCTATAAATGTGGTATGTGGGAGACTGGGGAAAGAAGATAAGTTTAAGAACAGCTTGAGCTACATGGTAAGACCCTGTCAAAAAGGAAAAAGAAAAGAAGTAATCCTGGCATTCCTGTAATCCCAGCTCTCTCAGAGGATTAGGCAGGAATGCTGTCATGAGTTCAAAGTCAGCCGAACCTACATAGTGAGTTGTAAGCCATCTGGGCCTTAATAGTAAGACCCTTGCAGAAACCTTCCCTAACCAAAAGATAAATAGTTGTTTCCACTGAATTTATTTTCATTTTCACTCTAGGTAGAAATATTCTACCTACTTACTGTGAGGTTGGTGATCTTCTAGAATAGGTACCCCCACTCTTGCTTTGGTGAAATATTTGCTTCTAATTTTAAGCAATTAAGAAAATGGCCTTTCAATTGTTAAGAAAAAATAAAACGAATATAATTGGCTCACCAAAGATTTAATGAGGTGGGGGCGGGGGCTGGAGAGATGAATAATTTATTAAGAGCATTTGCTGCTCTTGCTGAGGGCTCGAATCTGTGTCCAAGCACCCATGTTGCTGAGCTCATAACACTCCAGGGGACCCTTTGCTCTTGCAAATACATACATCAGACACACACACACACACACACACACACACACACACACACCGGGGAGGGGAGCAGGGAGACGGGGAGACTCTAAATCTTGAAAGAAAAGATTTAGCAAGTAGCTGCTTTATGTCTACCACAATGTTAGACATTGAGACAATAAGAGACAAATGCCATATGGTCCCTATTCAAGGAATTTTAATGATATGAAAATACACACAAAATGACAATGTTGGCATATGATAACAAGAGTCATCTGAATCACCCAGGATGGAGGATTGATGTCCTATAGGAAATAGGAACTAAGCTAAATCTTTAAAATGATAATTAAATTCTAAGGAGATAATTTGCATAAACAAAACCTAGATGTAAGAAGAAGCATGCTGCACGTATTATATGTATAGTTGAAAAGTGTTTGTTGTTAATCTGAAAGTAAAATCCAACTAAATGTCTTATAATATTTTCTACAACCCAAATTAATTAATTGATTAATGAAAGAAGTAATCAGAACAAATTGTATAAAAAATATTTGAATAAGTAATGCAACAAAAAGGAAATACATTGTGAGATAGTGTTGGGTATATATCAGATCAGTTTTTCTGAATAGCAGGCCATTAACAAGTCCTTAGTAGAATAATAGCCTAATCAGACTTCTCTTATGATGTGTGAGAGTTCCAACAACCTATGGCAAATTCACTGGCATCAATAAGACTAGGGAGAGAAAACATTAACATTTTCTAAGGTTGGATGAATCTAGCAAAGCTAATAGAAGTCTAAAATGACTGGTAAGGAATAGAGATCTGGAGATGGAAAGACCTTTCAGAAGCAAAATCTGGAAGTTATGCTGGTTGAATAATTGGGGTACTCAAAAATAGGAAGCTTTAAATTATCCTAATGATCTTACTCTAATGACTAGTTGAGGGGGCTGTTGTTTATTTGTAATGATGTTATATTTGGACATGTTAAATTGCTAGTAATTTTTATTCTGATTTTTCAAATTGGTTTCTTTGTAAATATGAAATACTTTCACTTGAGTTTCATTTTTCTCAGTGACAAAAATGGGGATGTCTATATAGTTCTTGGATTATCTTTGAAAACAGAATATTAAATAATAAATAAATTGTTTAGTTCTCATGGGCCAGCCAGATGGAAATGACCACTCTTTGTGGACAACACATTCTGAAAGTCATTAAAATAATGCTAAAGCTATAAAATCTGGAGAGCCAATAACACTTGTACTTGTAGTTGGTAGAGTTACAATCCTTCTGAAGGGAAAGATTAACTAATTGATACAGTAAAACCAAAATTTTGTAAAATTACTATACAATTATGGCCAAAGACCATATGTGCATACAATATATGTTTGTGCATAATGTCAAGCTGTTAATAGATTTCTCCATGTTACTGACTGAGCTGTGTCCTCACAAAAGAGATGAACATCCTAACCCATAACCTGAAATTTTGATTTCTAAAGATATGTGGAAGGCATTAGAGTGAACACTAAATAATGTGAGTCAAGGACACAAATGGAGATTGCTGAACAAAGATGAAGGCAAAGAATGCAGTTATCTATATGACATATACCACCAAAGATCCCTTATTGAGTGACATGCAGTTGACCTTGCTCTCTTGTGAGTTTGCTTTTGACTAGCAATCTTCTTAGTGCCCTCTAACTTCTTTTTATGAAATAGCATATATTATATTTGTCTTATCATGGATAGTGTTTTACTTCCTTCTTAGGTTTCACAGTTTCATAGATGAGTAGGAATTTTGTTTAGAATGGATTATACCAAGAGTCTTATTTAATGTTTTAGTTCTAGCTTGCCTTACTTGTAGGATTATATCATATTTAATAGACTTGAATATATTGAGAAGAACTATATCTAAAAAGAGGCCAAAGTACAGAATATAAGCTAAGAATCAATATATATTATAAAATGTACCTGTCATTTTCATCACAAAACATGGCCTTATGTAAACAGTAAGATGATTGACGTGTTATCATGTGAGGAGTGTAAAAGAGTCTTCTTTCCTTCTGGTTTAAAATTTCTGTTTTCTAATATTGATTGAAGTCTTAGATAGAAAATGAGTTTTTCTAGCCAAACATGAAAGAATAAAATGATGTGGGTAAGAAGTTGAACTTCTGATGAATACTTTAACTTGGAGAGATTGACCTTTATATATTAAATCAGTCAGGACCTAAGAATCCCTCACATACATACATCAATAATCCATTGTGTGTGGATTACTGAAAGACTAATGTGCCAGGCATTGAACTAAGCAATTAGTTTGCTAATTAATATATTTCAAACAAAAGCAATGAATATATGTATTCTTAATTTATTCACTGAGAAAACTGAAACTCAGAGATGTATTCTAAATTTTTCAGAGAAATAGTAACTTTTCATAGTTTAAAAAGTATTTAAGACTTTAAGACTATTATATTATGCATCCCAAAATATCATGTATATTAAGAATATGTAAATATGCATGATTTTGTGCATTCATATATGAAGATAGCCATGTATAGAATTAGGGGTATACATACAGTAAATGCAGATGCTAATGCATAATTTAATTATATTTTATCATTGTCAATATAACCATCACTAATTTTATTGCTTGGTTTATGATTCACATAATTTATCAAGAGGACTAACAGAACATAAATCATTCGTTTTCTGAACAACTATGCAATTAAGTATGTGACATTTTGTTTTGCCATATGTCAATTTATCTTCCTAGATTTGAGACAGAGAATACAGATTTGAAAACTACTTCAAAGCTAAGGAAGTCTAACCTTGTCTATGTAAGAAATAGTCCTGAAATCTATTTTGTGCTGGCTGTCCAATCTTTGCAGTAACTAGCAGGACAAAGGACATTCATGCTATTGATGGTGAAATAAAGTCTGTATAATATTTTTCTTTTTCAGTATCTTACCTTTTTATTAGTTTTATTTTTAAATGTATTCTTTGAACTTTTCCTATATACACAATATATCTTGATCATTTCATCTCCTCACTCAGCACTCTAATTTCCCATTCTGAGACCTCATCTCAGCTGCTTCCCAGATTCATTATTTCCTTACATACTTGGTTTATTTTTCAAACCCACTGGGTCCAATTAGTGCTGCCCATATGCCATAGGCATGAAGTCATCCACTGGGATATAGGATATAGGATATGGGATATAGGATATAGGATATAGGATATAGGATATAGGATACAGGATACAGGATATAGGATATAGGATATAGGATATAGGATACAGGATATAGGATATAGGTAATGTTCCAATAGACAAACCCCTTCGTGCAGCTAATAGGATTGGGATCTCTGGAGCCCCTCCTCCAGAGAGAGAAGACACACCCTAAATCTGGGTCATATGTTCTGATGGCAGCCTACATAAAAGGACATGGAAGAAGGGAGCTTATGCTTTTGGCCTGCTTGTCCTCACTCTAACTGGAAAGCTCATCTGCCCTATTCCTGGGGCATTTCTCAATAAATAAAAGAAATACAGTTTCTGAGGAGTTTAATTTCGATGTTCCATTGGAATCTGTGGCAATTTTTAAGTTAATGATTTAAAAAGCATTTAAATCCTATTATAACTTCTCCATCAACTGGTGACAACAAGAACTGAACTATGTATCCCATCAGTCTACAACTCCTGAAACTACTCCACACGAGCATTATTAGACTTAAGGCTAATTATTAGGCTTACACGGTATCTACTAGATTTGTGGCATCTGCCCATTTAACAAACATGTCTTCTGAGTATTTATCAAATACATTGATTTAGTTGGCCAAGGAGAGAGATTAAAGGAGGAAAACCCCTGTAGGACATTCTTAGCAGGTAGGCTTTCACTATTTGAACACATCCTAAGACTGCTTTAGGGTTTTCTAAATTGCCAGCCTACCTCACTCCTTTTTCTGCCCCTCCAATCCATGCACACTGCTTTAATGAGCATGAACTGTTTTAACATAATGCTTACTAAGACTCTCCCCTTAAGCTTCCATTTTATTCTGTGTCACTGTGTCCAAAGGACAGAAATCGGGTTTTTTCCCTAGAGTATGGACTTTGTTGATGTTTCTATATCTTTTATTGCAACTGGAGTCTGTAGCAGCTGGGAATTTGTTTTACCTTAACTTTCTCCTATCTGTGGCATTGCATTTATTTTAAATCAAGTAATATATGTTGATATTTCATTGTTCCTGTGTTTTTCTTTGTTTCCATTTATCACTCTAAGCTGTGAGCAGCGATGTTTGAGAGCCGACTTTGAAATGTGTCAGCTGCTTAGAGCCCAGATACCAAAGAGGTTTCCGTAGCAACGGGAGATGTGTGGGGAAGCCTTGTGCACACTATAGCTTAGGAAACAGGATTTCTTTTGCTGAGGTGCAAAGCTTCCTGTCAGACCTGCAGTTATTTTATAAGTACAGGGATACTAGGTTTGTGTTAGTTTTAGCTACCAAATATGCTTAAACTTTTTCTCAATGCAAACTTTGCATTGGGTATAAATGACTGATATTGAACACATACTGTTTCAAAAATAGTTGGAAAATAAAGCACTATTAAATAAAGAGTAAAGCTTGTATCACTGACAAATAGCCAAGGTAATTTGTGCTTTCATCATAAATACAGTCACTGAAATAATGAATGCATTCTGGCAAATCTTGTCCCCATCCTTACCTATAAAATGTCTTCAATATATAAAAAATATTTCCTTGCTACTAAATTTTGAGAAAGGACTTTATTCTCATTTAAGTAATAAGCATACCTAAGTAAACCTCATCATTTACATTTAGCTACAGTGAAAACCTAGGGACTCCATTTTTTGAGACAACCAATTGTTATTTGATCTGTTATCAGTTAACTTAATAATTATAAAATGGTACTAAGTAACACAGCGCTTCTGATCTGCTTGTTTGACCTCTGGAATCATAGTTAGATTATAACACAGACACTAGGCATAGGTACACCCAAACCTACCAGAATGCAATCAACCCCAATGCATTCTGGACCACTGAATAACAGAAGTCAATGTGAATCTAAGAATAATTGCCATTAAACCCTGAGTTTAGATATAAAAAAAAAATTGTGATACAAAACCTTTCACAAAGTACTTAGATATAAACATAGCAATTTGCTAGGTCAGGACTGTTTTCCCTTAATGTTTAGTTTTGTAATATACCCTGGCTTCTTAGGAACCCTTCCTTTCTGTTTATTTCTGCTATCATCTTCTACACTCATCTGGGCTCTACATTCCATTATCATTCTGCCTAAGGCCAAGTGAATAAGCTTTACCTCTTCTATATAATTATTTTGTTAATGTCTAAAATGACTTCATGTTTCAAGTAGAGTGAACCTCAAACTTATGATCAGGATATTTAAAATGTTAGATAATCTTTTAAAGTGACTGTTGATAAAAGTTGTATAGGAGGTAACATGAATCAGTAGCAATATTTATCACTTCAAGATCTTACACAGTTCTAGACCTAAGCTTCATTATTTGTAAACTATCAGAGCAAGAATGTACTTAGTGATTAAGCTGACAATCTCATTTACAGATGGTAAAAGTGGAGGCTACTTCTCCTGAAATTTAATAGAAGAGACTTAGAGATGCTTTCAATTTGAAACGTATTTCTAAGTCCTTGCTTATATACATATATATTTAATCTGAGATAAATTTGGCTAACATGACCATTTTTCTTTGAATATTTTGTAGGGCATGAGAGCAATGTCCGCATTAATGGGACTCCTGCTTTTTACAAAAGTGGAAATTTGGGGCTGCAGCTCAATACTAGAGTACTTGCCTACCATGTATAATGCCTTAGCTTTGATCCGCAGCACACTTCATACCCTAGATACTAAGAAAAAAAATCACTTCTTCAGCCCTAGAAATGTTATCAATAATTTCCTGTTGTTTATAAATTACACAACCTAGGGTATTTTGTTAGAGTAGCACAAATGGTCTAAGATAATCTGCATGATATTCAATGGGGTTGAAAATAAAGTGCAATCTCCCTGCCTAGGTTTCATAATTTGTCTGAGAGCACTGCAATGTGCTTCCACTTAGGATAGAGGGAATGCTTTAAAATGACAAATATCATTCAGGTTATTTGTAACATTTACAAATACTAAGTATATAACTGTCACAAAAAAATATTAAGAGCTAGCTAAAACTGCAGGGAGCTATTTCACTAAGGATAAATACTGTCCTGGAGATACCATGAATTTTTCTCTTGGTTATCATTTGTTCAGGAGATTTTTTTTAACAAAAAGAATATTAAATGGACTAAATTTCCTATTCTGCATGCTTTCTATGTTGGTTACTAAAGTGGTAAATGTAATTCAAAATCCAAGTCTATCAAATAATTAGTGTTGTTTAGCAAGCAAATGCTTCATAGTTTACACTTGACCAGTGCTTATTGAATGAGGGGCATGGTGAATGACTAGGTGGCCCCAAATTGCTTTTTACAGTCCTACTTGTGAGCTATATCTTTATTTTCAACCAAATGCTGCAATCCATTTTAACCAATAGACTATATTATGGTTTCAGATGTCACACATGTTTCCAGTCTGAAGCCTTTATTTGAGTGCCAGGTCTAATAGCTGATTCTGGATACTGGACACATCATTTGAACTGTAGGCACTTTCCCCAAAAGCAACTTTGTCCATAAGTGAACTCCCTTTCCTATAGCTACCTTTCAAATCACATTCTCTTCTCTTCAGAAGAACTTTGTTCCTGTTAATAATACTTGTATTCTGTTAAGATATTCAGGCTTAAAACTTGGGTCATGACTGGAAATTTCTACTCAGATGTTTCTCATCCAGTGTATCAGAGTATTTCCTTTTCAAAAGGTTTTTTCCATGAAAAGGTTCCTTCTTCTCTGCCTAATCCCACTTTCTTGTTTTATTACTGAAGAGGCTCATTGCCAAACTCTCAGGTTCCCCATCCCTTCTTACCCCAAACTACCTTAGGTGTCAGGTTCTTTTCATAAATGACACCAAACAGTTGAGAGATATATGTAAAATATGATACCTGTGCTTCCATTAATGTTTTAGAAAGCATAGTGCAGTAGCTCACATCAGGGTACTCATTGAGCAAAGAGAGAGTTGATCAGGTCTCACAAAGCACTCTTTTCTCTTTTTACCTATTTATTCCGCACAGGATCCCAACCTGTAGGGTGGTTGTACATATATCCAGGGTTGACCTTTCTCTTAGTTAATCCTCTCTGGTAAAGTCTTCCTCGATTTTCTTGGAAGTGTGCTTTCTTAACTTCTAGGCATCTCTCATTCTAATCAAGTTGTGAATCAAGATTACCATTATACTTCCTATGCTTTCACTCTCTGTTGTCTACTATATCATTTAAATTTCATGTCTCTTAACAGTAAACTGCATAGGTTTACACTAATCCCTACTACTATAAACAAAGCTCTTCAAATGCCTAAATAGATAGTAACTTAAAGTGTTCTAAATTTCTTAAACCCATTAGCATATAATATGCGCTCAAAAATAAAGAAGATATGAATAGAGGAAGATAAGGAATGCAATGGGGGACCAAAGAGTAGAAAATAAGCAGAGAAAACAAAAAGGTTGTTAAACATGACATTAGTCCCTTAGCCTCAACATCAAAATAGGGGTAAGCAGAGAAAACAAAAGGTTGTTAAACATGACATTATTCCTTAGCCCTTATATCAAAATTGTGTTTATAGATGTCATGACTGAAGTGTTGAATTTTGAGATTATTTTGGCATCAAGGGGAAAAATGAATGATTCTCCAAAGAAAATAAAATATGCAATTTATCTTGCAAGGACTGCCACCAAAAGCATTTAGGCTCCTAACTCTAGTTTTCTACTTGTCTGAATTTTACAGAAAATTAAAAAAAAAAAATAAGTCCTATGTTTATGCTCTGGTCTGAATGTTTGTATTCTTTCCAAATTCATCTGTTGATGTGAAATGCTCAATTGCATAGCTATACCATCTGCTGGGGCTTAAGCAACAAATTTCATGTGTTGAAATCTCAGCCCAAAGTGATGATGTTAGGATGTGACTGTTTCAGAGAAGTGACTAGGTGACAAGGAGAACATCAGTAATTATGAGCCCAGTGCATTTATGCACATGATCCTAAAGACCTCATTGACCTTTCTTGTCATGTAAGGATATATCAGAAGGTTTTATATAGTAGTCATTTCTTCTTGTCCTTATCATACACTATGGTCAATCAATAACAAAATTCTGGCCAAAATACTTCACCAAATTTTTTTCTTGCTCATATAATTTATCTCAATGTGTACTTGCACTATATTAATCATATTATTGTGTATTTGTGTAATTTTTTTTTTTTTAGAAGACCATACTCCATATACAGGCTGCATGTTTTGGGATAGCCCCACTCCAGATGTTTGAGACCTACATGAAAACCAAGCTGCACATTTACAACATATGTGCAGGGAGGCCTAGGTTTAGCCCATGGAGGTAGATCTGTGTAGACTAGGTATGCTCCACGGTTGGTGATTCAGTCTCTCAGAGCTCCAAGGGTTCAGGTTTGTTTACTCTGTTGATCTTCCTGTGCGTTCCTATCTCCTTAGGGCCCGCAATCCTTCCACCTATTCTTCTTTAAGAGTCCTCAAGCTCCATCCACTGTTTGGCTCTGGATGTCTGTATCTGTCTGAGTCAGCTGCTGGTTAGAGCCTCTCAGAGGACAGCTTGTCCCTGTCTGTTCTCAGCTGGAGGTTTAGATCCTGGGAGCTCTGGTTGAATCTTTTGATACTCGTTCTAAAAGGACAAAAGCACCCTCACTTTGGTCTTCCTCCTTCTTCTTGAGTTTCATGAGGTTTATGCGTTTGCATCTTAGGTATTGTGTGTTTTGGGGCTAATATCCGCTTATCAGTGAGTGCATACCATGTGTGTTCTTTTGTGATTGGGTCATCTCACTCAGGATGATATTTTCTAGCTCCATCCATTTGTCTAAGAATTTCAAGAGCTCATTATTTTTAATGGCTGAGTAGTACTCCATTGTGTAAATGTACCACATTTTCTGTATCCATTCTTCTGTTGAAGGACATCTGGGTTCTTTCCAGCTTCTGGCTATTATGAATAAGGCCGCTATAAACATAGTGGAGCATGTGGCCCTGTTGCATGTTGAAATATCTTCTGGGTATATACCCAGGAGGGGTATAGCTGGGTCCTCAGGTAACACCATGTTCAATTTTCTGAGGTATCGCCAGACTGCTTTCCATAGTGGTTGTACCAGCTTGCAATCCCACCAAACAATGGAGGAGTGTTCCTCTTTCTCCACATCCTCGCCAACATCTGCTGTCACCTGTGTTTTGGATCTTAGCCAATCTGACTGGTGTGAGGTGGAATCTCAGTGTTGTTTTCATTTGCATTTCCCTGATGACTAGGGATGCTGAGCACTTCTTTAGATGTTTCTCAATCATTCGAGTTTCCTCAGTTGAGAGTTCTTTGTTCAACTCTCTACCCCATTTTTTAATAGGGTTATTTGATGGTCTGGAATCTAGTTTCTTCAGTTCTTTGTATACCTTGGATATTAGCCCTCTATCAGATGTAAGGTTGGTGAAGATCTTTTCCAGTCTGTTGGTTCCCGCTTTGTCCTGTTGACCGTATCCTTTGCTTTACAGAAGCTTTGCAGTTTTATGAGATCCATTTGTCAATTCTTGATCTTAGAGCATACGCCATTGGTGTTCTGTTCAGGAAATTTTCCCCTGTGCCCATATGATCAAGGCTTTTCCCTATTTTCTCTTCTATTAGTTTCAGTGTAGCTGGTTTTATGTGGAGGTCCTTGATCCACTTGGAATTGAGCTTTGTACAAGGAGATAAGTATGGATCAATTTGCATTCTTCTACAAGTTGACCTCCAGTTGGACCAGCACCATTTGTTGAAAATGCTGTCTTTTTTCCACTGGATAGTTTGAGCTCCTTTGTCGAAGATCAAGTGACCATAGGTATGGGGGTTCATTTCTGGGTCTTCTATTCTATTCCATTGATCCTCCTGACTGTCTCTGTTCCAATACCATGCCGTTTTTATCACTATTGCTTTGTAGTACAGCTGAAATCGGGATGGAGATTCCCCAGAAGTTCTTTTATTGTTGAGTGTGGTTTTCGCTATCCTGGGTTTTTTGTTATTCCAAATGAATTTTAAGATTGCTCTTTCTATCTCTGTAAAGAATTGAGTGGGAATTTTGATAGGGATTGCATTAAATCTGTAGATTGCTTTCGGCAAGATAGCCATTTTTACTATATTGATCCTTCCAATCCATGAGCATGGGAGATCTTTCCATCTTCTGAGATCTCCTTCGATTTCTTTCTTCAGGTGTTGAAGTTCTTGTCATACAGGTCTTTCACTTGTTTGGTTAGATTCACACCAAGAATTTTATACTATTTGTGACTATTGTGAATGGTGTCGTTTCCATAATTTCTTTCTCAGTCAGTTTATCCTTTGTGTAGAGGAATGCTACTGATTTGTTTGAGTTAATTTTATACCCAGCCACTTTGCTAAAGTTGTTTATCAGGTTTAGGAGCTCTCTGGTGGAAGTTTTGGGGTCACTTAAGTATACTAACATGTCATCTGCAAATAGTGAAACTTTGACTTCTTCCTTTCCAATTTGTATCCCTTTGATCTCCTTCTGTTGCCTAATTGCTCTGGCTAGGACTTCCAGAACTATATTGAACAGGTAGGGAGGAGTGGGCAGCCTTGTCTAGTCCCTGATTTTAATGGGATTGCTTCAAGTCTCTCTCCATTTAGTTTGATGTTGGCAACTGGCTTGCTGTATATTGCTTTTACTATTTAGGTATGGGACCTTGAATTCCTGATCTTTCCAAGACTTTTATCATGAAGGGGTGTTGAATTTTGTCAAATGCTTTCTCAGCATCAAGAGATATGATCATGTGGTTTTTTTCTTTGAGTTTATTTATGTAGTGGATTACATTGATGGATTTCCGTATATTGAACCAACCTGCATTCCTGGATAAAGCCTACTTGATCATGGTGGATAAGTGTTTTGATGTGTTCTTGGATTCGGTTCCAGAGAATTTTATTCAGTATTTTTGCATCGATATTCATAAGGGAGATTGGTCTGAAGTTCTCTTTTCTTGTTGGATCTTTGTGTGGTTTAGGTATAAGCGTAATTGTGGCTTCATAGAATGAATTAGGTAGTGTTCCTTCCGTTTCTATTTTGTGGAATAGTTTGAAGAGAATTGGTATTAGATCTTCCTGAAGGTTTGATAGAATTCTGCACTAAACCATCTGGACCTGGACTTTTTTTGGTGGGGAGACTTTTAATGACTGCTTCTATTTCTTTCGCAGTTATGGGACTGTTAAGATGGTTTATCGATCTGATTTAACATTGGTAACTGATACTTGTCTAGAAATTGTCCATTTCATCAGATTTTCCATTTTGTTGAGTATAGGCTTTTTGTAGTAGGATCTGATGATTTGTTGAATTTCCTCGGTTTCTGTTGTTATGTCACCCTTTTCAGTTTGGATTTTATTGATTTGGATACTGTCTCTCTGCCTCTGATTAGTCTGGCTAAGGTTTATCTATTTTGTTGATTTCTCAAAGAACCAGTCTCTGGTTTTATTGATTCTTTGTATAGTTCTCTTTGTTTCTATTGGGGTTTGATTTCAGCCCTGAGTTTAATTATTTCCTGCCGTCTACTCCTCTCTTGGGTGTTTTTGCTTCTTTTTGTTCTAGAGCTTTAGGTGTGTTGTCAAGCTGCTAGTGTGTTCTTCTCGCCAGCTTTCTTTTTGTTTGGCACTTAGAGCTATGAGCTTTTCCTCTTAGCACTGCTTCAGTGGTCCCATAGTTTTTGGTATGATGTATCGTCATTTTCATTAAATTCTAAAAAGTCTTTTATTTTCTTTTTTTATTTTTCCCTGACCCCATTATCACGAGTAGAGTATTGTTCAGTTTCCATGGGGTGTGGGGGCTTTTCCATTGTCTTTAGTTGTTATTGAAGACCAGCTTTAGACCGTGTGATCTGATTGGATGCATGGGATTATTTCTCGATATTTTTATAATTCTGTTGAGGGCCTGTCTTGTGACCAATATTTGGTCTATTTTGGTGAAGGTACCATGTGGTGCCAGTGAAAAAGGTATATTCTTTTGTTTTTGGGTGAAAGGTTCTATAGATATCTGTTAAGTCCATTTGGTTAAAACTTCTGGTTAGTTTCACTGTACTTCTCTGTCTGTTTCTGTTTTTTCCCTGACTGTCCGTGCTGACGAATGGGAGTATTGAGTCTCCCACCAATTATTGTTGTGAGGTGCAATATGTGCTTTGAGCTTTAGTAAGGCTACTTTTATGGAAAGGTGGGTGCTCTTGCATTTGGTGCATAGATGTTCAGAATGAGAGTTCATGTGGTTGACTTTTCTTTTGACAATATTGCCATTACCTTCTTATCCTTTTTATATCTAAAGTTTAAAGTCCATTTTATTCGATAATAGAACTGGCTACTCCAGCTTGTTTCTAGTTCCAATCTATACCCATAAAACCATCCAAATCCACACTTTCTATAATTCCATACCCATATTATGTAAACTTACTTCCTCACACACTACTTCAATAAATTACACATTAATAACTAACATAAAAAACAATTTTCCATCTACAATCCAACCTTAACAACCTTCTACTCTCCATATAAATAACAAAAATACCCCTTTCTTCCAATATATATATTCACAAACAAAATTATAAATAATTCCTATTCAACAAAAATAAAAATTTACATCAATACAATACATTTAAAAATACTACAAAAATACTATATTTAAAAAACCCCCCCCACAACACACAAACCCCCCCCCCCCCCCCCCCCCCCCCCCCCCCCCCCCCCCCCCCCCCCCAACCCCCCCCCCAAAAAAACCCATAAAAAAACCCCACCCCCCCCCCCTATACACCCCCCCCCCCCCCCCCTTCTTATATATTTATATACCCCCCCCCCCCCCCCCCCCCCCCCCCCCCCCCCCCCCCCCCTTAACCCCCCCCCCCCCCCCCCCCCCCCTCCCCCCCCCCCCCCCCCCCCCCCCCCCCCCCCCCCCCCCCTGGAAGATCTTGTGTAAATTTGGCTGTGTCATGGAATATCCTTGTTTCTCATCTATGGATAGAGAGTTTTGCTGGGTATAGTAGCCTGGGCTGGCATTTGTGTTCTCTTAGGGTCTGCATGACATCTGACCAGGATCTTCTGGCTTTCATAGTCTCTGGTGAGAAGTTGGTGTAATTCTGATAGGTCTGCCTTTATATGTTACTTGGCCTTTTTCTCTTACTGCTTTCAAAATTCTTTCTTTGTTTTGTGCATTTTGTGTTTTGATTATTGTGTGACGGGAGGTATTTCTTTTCTGGTCTAGTCTATTTGGTGTTCTGTAGGCTTCTTGAATGATTATGGGCCTCTCGTTCCTTAGGTTAGGGAAGTTTTCTTCTATGATTTTGTTGAAGATATTTACTGGCCCTTTAAGTTGTGAATCTTCACTCTCTTCTATACCTATTATCCTTAGGTTTGGTCTTCTCATTGTGTCCTGGATTTCCTGGATGTTTTGTGTTAAGAGTTTTTTGCATTTTTCGTTTTCCTTGACAGTTGTGTCAATATTTTTCTATGGTATCTTCTGCACCTGAGATTCTCTCTTCTATCTCTTGTATTCTGTTGGTAATGCTTGCATCTGTGACTCCTGATTTCTTTCTTAGGTTTTCTATCTCCAGAGTAGTCTCCCTTTGTGATTTCTTTATTGTTTCTATTTCCATTTTTATGTCCTGGATGGTTTTGTATAAATCCTTCACCTGTTTGGTTGTGTTCTCTTGTGATTCTTTAAGGGGTTTTACCTGTTTACCTGTGTTCTCCTCGGATTCTTTGAGAATGTTATTTATGTCCTTCTTAAAGTCCTCCATCATCATCATTAAAAGTGATTTTAGGTCTGACTCTTGCTTTCCTGGTGATATGGGGAGTTCAGGACTTAATGTGGGAGAACTAGGTTCTGATGATGACATGTGTTCTGGGTTGCTGGCCCTTGTATTTTTGCGCTTGCCTTTTGCCATCTGGTTCTCCTTGGTGCTACCTGTGCTGTCTCTGGCTGGAACCTGTCTTTCCTGTTCTCTTGGTTGTGTCAGAACTGTTTAGGTTGGGTGTTGCTGCTGAGATTAGAGCTAGGGCCCAGGATCTGCTCAGTGCTTTGGTCCGGACCGGAAGGAATCAGTGCTCTGGGCCAGGAGTGAGTTCCTGGATCCCTGTGGGACCTGGTTACTCCCTGTTTGGGGCAGGTGTTGCTGCCTCCTTGCTTAAGAAGCTGCTCGAGTTAGAGTTCCTGGGAGCCACGCTTCCTCTGGGTTCTGTGAGATTTGGGTGCAGAGTTGCCGCCCGATCTGCTGAGCGCCCAGGCCCAAACCGGAAGGAACCAGTGCTGGAGCCAGGAGTGAGTACCTGGGTCCTGGTGGGTCCCAGTTACTCCCGGTTTGGGGCAAGTGTTGCTGCCTCCTTGCGTAGGAAGCTGCTTGGGTTAGAGCTCCTAGGAGCCCTGCTTCCCCTGGGTTCTGTGGGATTTGGTGTAGAGCTGCCGCCTGGATCTGCTGGGAGCTCCGACCCAGACCGGAAGGAGCCGGTGCTCCGGGCCAGGAGTAAATCCCTGGGTCTCAGTGGGTCCCAGTGGGTCCCAGTTACTCCCTGTTTGGGGTGGGTGTTGCTGTCTCCTTACCAGAGATACTGCCTGGGTCAGAGCTGCTGGGTGCCCACTTCTGCCGGGTTTTGTGAGGTTCAGTGCAGAGCTGCCTCCAGGGATCTGCTGCCTGGGCCCAGACCGGAAGCGGAAGTCGATTTGTGTAATTTTTTTTTTTTTTTTTTAGTTTTTTTGAGACAGGGTTTCTCTGTGTAGCTCGGGCTGTCCTGGAACTCACTCTGTAGACCAGGCTGGCCTCGAACTCAGAAATCCGCCTGTCTCTGCCTCCCAAGTGCTGGGATTAAAGGCGTGCGCCACCACCGCCCGGCTGATTTGTGTAATTTTAATCTTTCTATTTTACTCCATTATTCATAATTTAGAGTTACCTATCTAAAATACCAATATGATCTCGTAACTGCCATACTAAAATGTAATCATCAATCTCTCATTTTTTGATGCTTTAAGTGTATAGAGAAAAGAATTACGTAATTTATCTTAGGGATCTGGGATTAGAAAGAGCTAGAAAAATACAACACTATATAATCTGTTACGTGTTTTGACTATGAACACATAATCTGATTGTAAGTAACTAAAGCAAAAATAAAATTACTGACAAAAACATCATATAGTTAACAAAGCAATAAGACATCTAGAAAAGCACATTGAAAATTGGAAATAGTTCTACCTAAAGACCCAGCTATATTGGTCCTGGGCATATACCCAAAAGATCCCTCACCATGCCACAGGAGGATGTGTTCCACTATGTTCATAGCAGCCTTATTTGTGATAGTCAGAAGCTGGAAACAACCCAGATGTCACAGAAGAATGGATAGAGAAAACATGGTTCATTTACACAATGGAATACTATTCAGCTATTAAGAACCATGGACATCATAAATTTTGCAGGTAAATGGATGGAACTAGAAAATATCATCCTGAGTGAGGTAACTCAGACCCAAAAGAGCACATATGACAGAAGCCTAGCATGGCTATCTCCTGAGAGGCTCTACCAACAGCTGACTAAGATGCATACACTCACAACCAAGCGTTGGGCAGCGGTCAGGGACCCCTATGGAGGAGTTAAGGCAAGGATTGAAGGAGCTGAAGGGGATGGCAACCCATAGGAAGACCAACATTGTCAACTAACCTGGACCCCTGGGAGCTCCCAAAGACTGAGCCACCAACCAAAGAGTATAAGTAGGCTAGATGTAGCCCCCAGCACAGATGTAACAAAGGTCTGCCTTGTCTGGCCTCAGTGGGTAAGGATGTGCCTAATTCTGTAGAAACTTGATGCCCAGGTTGGGTTGATACCCTAGGTGGGCTTTTCAAGTCGAAAGCAGGTGATGGAGGGGAAGAACTCTGCAAGGCAAGACCAGGAAGCAGGACGGCGATCCAAAGTTTGAACCAGGCTACTTAAAAGCATAATAAGAATGTGAATGTACTTGGACGTGAGGATAGGCATATGTGAAGGAAGTAGGGTTGGGGGTTGGGGGATGGAGCAAGAATAGGTCAAGACATGTCCAAACCCTGAAAAATCTCATCCTAAGACCACTCCCACCCTGTTCTGGGCCTAGTATGATCCAGGGCATGTAGCACTACAGCCCCCAACCTCCACCACTATTAAGGAAGTCCTGTAGCCCTGATGGCCAAATAACAAGTTTAAGCACCTGGAATCCCTCCTCATACAAATAAGGCATTCTTGGCAACTCAGTACTAGCTAATAATGTACAGTTTCCCTGAAAACCCTACCCACACCCCAGAGTTTAAATAGGCCTTGTTATTCCTGAATGCCATTTAGAAGATCTTTTTCACCTTCCCTCTGACAAAGAAGAGATGTAACACTGAAAACTGTCTTGGAGAAGGCTTCCTTTCCCTAGCAGTCACATGACCAAACCAAGATCCTGCAGATCCGATCTAGCCATTGTGTTTCAGCTTCATCCTTTCAAGGCCAGTGTGCAAGAGTGTCTGAACATCTTGAGGAAAGAAGCAAGATGTATAATGATAACCTTAGGGTCAGTGAAGGGAATGAAATGCTATAAGCTTTAAAGATAGAAAGGCAATTTAAGAGGTCAGTTGTGTTCAGCGGTCAATGGATAGCGACATTAAAAGATTTTGAGTATGAAGTCAGAAGATTAACACTATGTTTGGGAAGATTATCTTGCCATATGGTCAGTTTCAAACAATCCATATACATAAATTCTACGTGATGTTTAATTCATACAATTGAAATCTATTTCTCTTGTCCTTGTCTCAGTAAAAGTAAACTGCTGCTCAAAGCAAACAGATCAATATCCCTCTACTTACAGAACATTCCTACTCGATTGCCACTAAGAAGTATTGAAAAATTGTCAGAAGTATTCTGAGGAACTAGCTTATTGATATTAATAAACCACGAGCATACACTATAAGGCTGAACACTTGAATCGCATGTCAATAACTAAACTCTTTCAGCCTATGTCTTGCTTCTCTTTATGATATAATATCAGCATACTGGGGTTGGTCAGGGTAAGTTAATTACAATTATTCCATGGTAAAGGAAATAAACAGAGGACCATCTCAGATGTTTATCAAGCATTCCTTCAAGCTGTCCATTATCATAGGCAATTTCTGTACATGTTAGTAGTGAACCATTTCTTAGCTGTGTATTAGTAAATGAATATCTCTCCCTTCCCACTTCACCCAAAACCCCACCTTCTTTTTTGGAAGCAATACAAAACATCTATATTTGGCACTACTTTCTCTTTAGGAACAGGAATAAGTAGTTTTCTTCATTCATAAATACTTTACTATCAACTACTACAGGAAGCAGAGTACATTTCAATCAAACAGTATGGATGTCCCAGTGATTAGCTGCCCAAATCACAGATGGAATGACTTCAGAATGGTTAGTGATGTAACCTCATTAAGTGGCCATTAAGCATGAGCTACAAATGCATCTTCATTGTCCCCCTCATTTTCTACTACTTTTGATTGACTATTAATGTCTTCTCTGTAAGCTGTTATAATCTGACCTGCCATGATATAAATAATCCAGTCATGAATAGTATAAAACTCTAGAAAAGTTTTGTTCCATGCATTAGACTAGTTTGAAGATTTTTAAATCTATTATTGTGTAAATTTCTTCAATATCACAATAAAACACAGAACACTGTTTTAAATTTCATAATACCATGCCCATGATACTAAAAAATCTCACTTCCCAGAATTATTTCTATTTAACTTGGAAAAAGGTTTCCAGTATTTCATCAATAGCCTTAGAATTAGATGACTGTATTAAACATATCTTGTAAAACACTTAATATTAGTTGGCTACTATAACTAGAGACATCCTAACTCAGTGTGGGAAATATAAAATGGTTACCCAATGGCATATGAGATGGAAAATGCAAACACATTTAATCCATTCTTCTAAGAAAGTTCTATCACACTAAGCATACATCCTTTTTCACCTTAATAAAGAAGCCAATCAAAATATAAAGGCCTGCTTTTCTCCTTTAATCCTATTAGCTATCTTTTGTTGGTTCTTCTCCTTTAACTTCACTTCAATATAGGACAACTTTGTAAGTAATTCAATCCTTGGGATATTTCTTCTCTTTTATTACAGATATATCTTGATAGATAAAGGATTTGATATCTCTATGCTGTGAGTCTAAAATTATTTTCGAGACAACATTCTTTTCTGTTTTCCAGAAGTTTACCTGTTCTGCCTACTTGATATCTTCTTTTTATTTCAAGAGCACTTCAAACTCAGAATTTTTGTGAGACCTCATGCCTTAGTAAATATCTCCACATCCACTCAGACTTATAAGTTGTAATTCTAGACATCAGCTCTAAAGACCTCCTACTTCCTCAATATATGTAGCTAACAATATCTGATTCTCAAAGTCCTACTTACATCTACAGTTAAATATGATTTTACTCTCTCTAAATGTCTTTTTTTTTTCACCAGCAATCCCAGGGACCACATTAGTTCTGCAGGCATTCTACTTTCCCTTGTGCTGTAGACATGCAGGCTATGGCAAAGTTCCCTGAGAGCTTTGAATTGCTCATCTTAGCAGTTCTCATGTCACTGTAGAGTAGCCACAACAGGCAATCAGGCCAGACAGTTTCTAGAATTATAGGAGAAGAGATACAAATCTGTAGGTAGAGAAATTCTGTGTGGAGTACTCTAGAATGATGAGATGATGAGAAAGTATCCACAGGGGGTGTAGTAGTTAGGATGCAGGAGCTGAGAATATTCTACGGCTTTACATGGAGAAGTTAGCTTGTTCTTGAGCTTGTTGATCTTGACCATGCTTCTAAGGATGAACCTTAGCCACCATAATGGCTCAGAGTAATAAAATGGCACCTGATGTACAATTTGATGTACAATCCATCCAGTCTGTATTGGCTCCTGGATGGATTCACTCTTAAACTCCAAGTTCAATTGTCTACAAGAAACAAAAAACAGGCAAAAGAAAGATGTCTATGAAAACAGTCAATATAGCTTGGTGATGCTATATGGAAAAAGAAAGACATGAATAAGATCACATTATGGAACTAGAAAATATCATCCTGAGTGAGGTAACCCAGTCACAAAAAAACCCACATGTTATGCACTCACTGATAATTGCCTATTACCCAAAAAGCTCAGAATACCCAAGATAAAATTCACAGACCACATGAAGCTCAAGAATAAGGAAGACCAAAGTGTAGGTGCTTCAGTCCTTAGAAGGGGGATCAAAATACTCATGGGAGGAAATACAGAGACAAAGTGTGGAGCAGAGACAGAAGGAAAGGCCATCCAGAGACTGCCCCACCTGGGGATCCATCCAGTATACAGACACCAAACCCAGACACTATTGTGGATGCCATGAAGTGCTTGCTGACAGTGCTTGCTGTCTCCTGAGAAGCTCTGCCAAAGTCCGAAAAATACAGATACTTGTAGCCAACCATTGAACTGAGTATGGGGTGCCCAATGGAGGAGTTAGAGAAAAGACTGAAGGAGCTGAAGGGGTTTGTAACCCCATAGGAAGAACAACAATATCAACCAACCAGAACCCCAGTGCTCCGAGGGGCTAAACCACCAACGAAAGAGTATATGTGGAGAGACCCATGGCTCCAGCTGCATATGAAGCAGAGGATAGCCTTATCTGGTCTCAATGGGAGGAGAGGCCCTTGGTCCTGTGAAGGCTTGACGCCCCAGTGTAGGGGAATGCCAGGGTGGTGAGGTGGAAGTAGGTGGGTAGGTGGGGGGAGCACTCTCATAGAAGCAGGGGGAGGGGGATGATATAGGGGGTTCCTGGAGGGGAAACCAGGAAAGGGGATAACATTTGAAATGTAAATAAATAAAATATCCAATAAAAACAAATAAAGAAAGAAATAATAAGAGAATTGTTATCTATTGCTACCTCTATGCTTTTGCAAAAAATAAAATCAATTTCACCATCATATAGTTCTAATTAGATCTTAGTCTAGTGAAAATATAGTGTACTTCATCTTTTCCCAACTTCACCTCCATTCTGCCTTTCTTTCCATTTCATTTCTTTACTGAGTTTTTTGGTTTATTCTATGTGCTGGGAAGTACTCTGCTACTGAGCTCTGTTGTCCAGCCTGCTTTTTACTATTACTACAATTTACTAGACTTTGTCAAGCCTTAAGGACATATCACTTTTCATAGTCTCTGCCTGAACCTCCCAGTTGTTCCCACTGCCTTCTCCTTCACTTCTTTCAGGCCACAACTCAGATAATATTCCATTGCCTCTTACTTGTACTTACCAACCACATTATGGGCCCCTTAAAATGTTAGCTCTACCAGAATAAATTCCTACTCTTTTTTATTTGTCTCTTTAAGGTAGCCTTATGATTTTTAAAACAATACAAATCATTTAGAACATACTCAATAAATAATGTTCCCGCGAAAAAGGAACACATTCTGATACAACCTAGGAATAAAATACTCCAGTGAGAATTCTGGGATGATATACTTGAAAGAAATGATCACTATGAAACTCAAAACTATGTCTGATGGATATATGCCAATAAAAATAAATTAATTAAAATGGCAATTCTTCCTATTAATTACTAACAAATCCCAACAACAGCTCTGCTTGCTTAAGCAGCATCAATCTGGTAGGACAGAATCCAAGAACGATGACAATTTCTGCCAACACCCAGTCTGATTCCCCTTTACCCCACCCATCTGTTAACTGTTTCTATTCATATACTTGGCTGGCAGCTTTGTTTTCAGTCCCATCTAAACTTTTTTTTTTCACCAAAGGAAAATGCATAATCTCAGTGTGTAGTACATATTTAGCCTTTTCTTGTTCAAAATGTAGTGCTGTTTCTTTGCCTGGGCATTCTGAACTGCAGCCACATCTTCTCTTTAATGGTTATCATCCAGCCAAGCCCCTTGCCATGTTTACCACATTGCTGCTCAGAAATAAGTTTGGCTCTTTAATGGACTGTGTTAAGCACCTGTTTCATAATGGGAGTGTACTGACATGCTTACTAAGTTGTGTGGAGGCAGTATAACAGCAGAAACTAGTTTTCAAGCTGCTTGAGTAGCTGTGCCTATGACAATTAGAAGACTAAGATTGCATGTTCTCAAAATTGTAGGAAGGTGATGCTAAGAAATGAGTTTTTTTAGTATTTAAAAACATTAATATATTTTGGTTCTTTGAAAAAGAAACTAAATAAAACACCAATTACTCTACAGTAATTATATGGGCTTTCCTCAATGAAGGTTTTGTACGGGCCTTTTAAAAAATCTAATTATATCAGTGTTGCAAGGAAATTTAAGTATTGTGCAACATTTAAATGGATCGGGGAGGTCCATGACACTTAGAATAGGGATGTATTCAAAGCCTCAAACTTCTAACTTCCTTAGAGTAGCTTCTTTTCAAATATAGAAAATTAACTCAGGAGACAAAAATTAAAATTATACTCTAGTTTATTTTATATTTTGGTTATAGGTCAAATATTTTCATAACCAACCTCAGATGGAGCATGATACATTTATGAGAGACCTGAAATCAGGACCATGGTTACTACTTGGCTCTACAAGGAGGATATTGATAGTTACGAATTACTACACTCTCTGGATCTTAGACTCTCTCTTTCTGTAATGAGAAGATTGAACACCAATGCTGATCAGTTAGTGACCCTAAGGGAGAATTTACAAAACATGATGATATTTTGGCAGGAAAGACAAGAATGATACTACTGAAATAGACTTTCCAGTCTTATAAATAAAGAATTGTCTTGTTTTTTAAATTCACTTTACATCTTGATCATTAACCTGATTCCAATACCCCGTCACTCATTCCCTACTGAATTCCCCTCCCTTTCTCCTCTAAGGGTGGAGGCCCGCCAGGATATCCCCCTGACCATGGCACATCCTCTCCCACTGAGGCCAGACAAGACAGCATAGGTAGGGGAATGGATCCGCAGACAGCCCCAGCTCCAGTTGTTGACGAACCACATGAAAACCAAGCTGTATATCTGCTACATATGGGTGGTGGGCATAAAGAATCAGAATAGAAGTGGTCTTATACAGTTCCAAGATGTCCATATTTTCTAGAAAATAACAAAATATTAACTTAAGAAAAGTATTCGGTTTAAAGAAGCATAATATAATCTCTAGAACAAACACTAAAATAAGAGCAAAAACTATATCTCATACAGTCCCCAAGGAAAACAAAATTTGTAAGAAAAAATATCAATTAACCTATGAAGAAGTAGTACAATCAGTGATGTAAGAGGCATTGCTAAGTAATAGTACAGTTATAGACCTAAATTATAGCATATCTATAATTACAGTCATTTTTAATATTAAAAACCAAAACCACACTATCTGCTAGAGATATACTTCAAATTCATTTATAAAGGCACAAGATAGTGGAAAACATCCCGAGTGGTCAAAAAGTTAGATAATGCAAACAGTACACATGCAAAAGCATAACTTGATGTATTAATTTCATATAAATAGACTTCAATAAAAATAAACTAGAAGATCTCACAACCAACCCAGCCACAAACCACAATTTGTTCTGCCTACAAGATGTGCAGGGGCAAATGATGGAACAGAATTTGAGGGAATGACCAATCAATGACTGGTTTAGCTTAAGACCCATGTTATGAGAGGGAGCCCACTGCTGACACTATTAATGATATTCTGCTGTGCTTGCAGACAGGAGCCTAGCATAATGCTCATCTGAGAGGCTTCACCCAGCTGCTTATGGAAACAGATGCAGAGACCCACTGCCAAACATTAAGTGGAGCTTGTGGAATCCTGTGTAGGAGAGGAGAAGAAGGATTGAAGGAGCCACAGAGGTCAAGGCACCACAAGAAAACCTACACAGTCAACTAACCTGGACTCATGAGAGCTCATAGAGAGCATGGATGGGACTGACCTAGGCCCTCAGCACATATGTAACAGTTGTGCAGCTTGGTCTTTATGTGGAACTCCTAAAATGGGAGCAGGGGCTGTGTGACTTATTGCCTGCCTTTGGATCCCCTTCTCCTATCTGGACTGCTTTTTCTAGCCTCAATAGGAGAAGATGAACATAGTTTTACTGGAAAAAAAAAAAAGAAGAAAATCCCACAGTAAAAAAAAAAAAAAAAAAAAGGTGTTTATTGGGGTGATGTAATCGAAATCATGTTTATGCACTTGTTTTATTGAGAGAGTTTTTGTTTTATTTTGTTTTTTTCTTTTTGACAGAGAGTAAAGAAAGAAAGAGAGAAAGAAAAATGGAGAGCATGAAGTTGGGTGGGTAGGGAAATAGGGAGTATCTGGGAAGAGTTGAGAAAAGAGAAAATTTTTATCAAAAATATTTTATTCTCATTTCCTTTTCTGCCTATAAACATTTTCCCACACTCCTCTTGGTTCCCTTTTCAACTTCAGGACCACTTTTTATTGTTCTTACATGCACATGTACGTGTGTGTGTGTGTGTGTGTGTATTACTAAATATAATCTGTTCACTGTGAATGGTTTGACTGACCATTTGGTATTGGATAACCAGTTGAGTGCTTTTGCCTGGAGAAGACTATTTTTCCTGCTGTCACATTCCTTAATTGTCTGTAGTTCTTTCGGTAGGGTTTAGGCCTCATGTGTTTTCAACCATCCACTTTGACATGTCTATTGTTGTCCTTGTTCATCTCACATTCGGAAGTCATATTGGTGAGATTTTATGGGTTTAGTATGTGACAATACTAGGAGATGTGGTCCCACAGCAAACTCCCTGATTCTCTGTCTCTTACAATCTTTCTGCTTCTTCTTCCACAATATTCTCTGAGACTTGGGTGAAGGAATGTTTTCTAGACATATCATATTGGGGCTGGGCTACATAATTCTTCATTTTGATTGGCCGTGGTTTCCTGAAATGGTCACTCCTGTTGTAAAAAACAGTTTCCTTGATAAGGGGTGAGGAATATAATTGTCTGTGCATATACAAATAAACATTTAGAGTATAGTTAAGGTTTATGCTGGTTTACAAACCTGGTGGTTTTAGGTTCTCTCACATCCATGACTTCACTATCTCTGATTGGTTGGCTAAGTTTCCAATGCCAGGCAGATTTTCCCTGTTGGTGAGTAGGTCTAGAGTCCAAATAGACAGCTTTCAGTTATTGCCAAACATATGGGTACCACTACTGTGTCCTTAAGGCTATTATTTCATTCTGGTCATTGTTGTGATGTAGAGGCGTCATAGTAGGGTAAGACTATACTATTTGTTTCCCTTCTTTGGAAGCATTGGACAGTACTTTCTGTTATAGTGAAAGTTATTCCTCAGAGAGGAGATATTCAAGTCAATTCAAACTCAGAGGCCTCTCAGCCTGTGTCTAAAGTTTGTGATATTTTCAATAATACACATGCGCCTACTACCTTTGTGTATATCTTTGTATATATTTCTCTACAAATGTGTGTGTGTGTGTGTGTGTGTGTGTGAATGGAGGGCGGGGGGAGGTAGAGAGTGAAGTATAAATTTGACAGTGCAAAGCAAGAATATCTATATGTCCACAATCACAGACAGAAATTTGACCCCCTTTCACCAATTGAGGAATAAGGCAAATTATATTGAAGTTATAGAATATTTGAATAATTTTTATCAACCACTTTGAGCTTATTACTCTTTATGTAACTCAGCATATTGTAATTGCTAAGTGCATATTTATTTCAAGTGCAGAAAATCAATGTTGGAACTAAAGAAAAGAAGTTGACTATACTCAGTGGGACCAAAAGCATACAAGTTTTATGTTCTCTAGTCACTAAATAGAAATCAATAGCAATACTCTACCTAGAAAAACAATTTAGTCAAAACTTCTAAATGACAGAGCAGGAAGAATGAAATTCTAAGAAAATTACAACATATTTCAACTGAATAATAATGGCAACAATAGAAGCAGTGAAGTATATGACATATTTATATGTCTCAAATGTCACAGGGAGCATATAATGCAGTAAGTACAGGAAAATTTGTAACTTCAATTTCTTGTAAAATGGCTCCACCTCTGTGAGTACAGCAGAGATAGTCTTACCACTCACCTGCTTTAAGATGATAATGGGTGCCAAAGAGATGTCCTTCCCACCTCTTGGGTGGGTATCACAGTAGAGCTAGGTGGTGTGGCCTCAGGTGAACCAGCCCAACAGCATGAGAGCACTAGAGTTGACCCTGCCCCTTGCCAACTGCAGCATTGGGTGAGCTAGCGGAGGCAATGCTAGAGAGCTTGCCCTAGTGGTGCTGGTATGGATGCAGGTGAGCTGGCAGGCTGACCAACTCAGCTACCACCCAGGCTCAGATCCAGGGCTTTGATATAGCTCACTCCAAAATCTAACCCATCTGTGAACTGCTGGAGCTCATAAAGAGGCCAGTACTGCAGATACAAAGCTCCAGTATCTCCATGACAGAGGGCAACAGCTGGATAGCTGAGAGGAGTCCAGGCGAGGATTCAGTATTGAAGCAGAAGCCAGAGGCCTTGCACTAGACCAATGACTCATGGTAATGAACAAAAGGTTATAGTGTGGGACACACAGTGACACAAGACAGATTCCATGATGAGAAGTTTTCTATCTTTTTGTTTGTTTGGATGTTTGATTTGGTTGTTTTGTATTTTATTTTGGGAGGTAGGTTGCAAAGGCAGAGGGTGGATATGAAGAGATGGAAGGATGAGTGGGATTGAGGAGCATGGTATGAAACTCACAACGAATCAATTAAAAGTTAGAAAAGGGTTCCACTTCAAAAATCTAGTAAAAAAGAAAGATCAATAATATGCAATGCTTTATAATGTATAATTTGTATTCATTAGCTAAAAATAAATATTGTAATGGTTTATTACAGAAGCAATATTTTATAATTTTGAAATTAAAAGATTAAGGAATATGTTTTTAAAGAAATTCCCTTCCCTCATTCTAACTTCTTCCAGAAATAAATATATATATTTAATATGTATTCCAGGGTGGTGAGGTGGGAGTGGGTGGTGTGAGACGGGGGAGGGAGGATGGAATAGGGAGTTTCTGGAGGGGAAACCGGGAGAGGGGATAACATTTGAAATGTAAATAAAAAATATCCAATTAAAAAAGTATATAAATATATAAAATATTTTATTGGATATATATTTAATATATGTTTCTGGAGGTTGACTATGGTGGGGGGAAAATCTAGTAGCAATACTTTTAAACTAAAAATAAAAAAGAAAAGTAAATGAATAAAGAAATTAAAGCAAAACTTTAAGCTAGACCACTTAGCTCACATGTTTTACCATGATACCCAAATCCAGTACTGAAAAACAGAAGATGAAAGCAGATACCCATGAAGTGGAATATAGACAAACATTAAAGAACGTGAAGAACTTAAACCTGAAGTAAACAAAAACCACATTCTATGCTCATGAATTGGAAAACTTAATATTTTTCAAATGTCAGTGATTGTCAGATTTCCCTGTAGATGTAGCACAACCTGAGAGAAAACCTTGCTATGATTTTGTTAGAAGTTGATAATTGAACTTCCTAAATGCAATCAGAATTTAAAGATCTGGAATAGTAAAAGGCAGTTAAAAAATAACTGCTAACTTAGAAAGACTGCAAATTTAGAAAGACACACTACTTTAAGGACTACTCTAAATCTACAACTGTAAACATTATGGTAATTGTCAGAAGGATTTATGAAGGAAACTTCAGAAAAAGCTCTACATACTTAAAAAGCTTTTTATGGAACTCGTCGTTGAAAGGAACTTGTTTTTTAAGAACAAGCAACAGAAGAGATGGATATCCGTATTGAAAATAATGAAGTTCAGCCACTGACATCATACACAAAAATTTAGCAATGTGTCATTGGCATGAATGTAAAATAATGCATATTGCACATTTGTTAAATTAGAAACAACCTGGTAATATAAAAGAACAAACTACTGATTCACGAATCAATATGGGAAATCGAAAGCTTATGTCAAATGAAAGCAACTTTCCACAAGAGAGTACATACTGTATGATTCCACTTACATGAACTTCTGTAACAAGCAAAGCTAATCTGCTGTGGAAAAGAATCAGTGCCTTGCCTCTAGTGGGAATGTGGGCGGGAGGTGACTGAGAATCAGGCATTAGGGAGCTTCCTGAAGTCATGCTAATGTTCTGTATTAATAGAGATTTGAGTTACATGGGTGTAAACATTAATTAACATTGCATGCCTTAGCACATAATTTCACCTTGAAGTTTCTTAAGTAAAATAAAATGATTACATACTATTTGTTTAAAAAATGCATTAAAGAAAATGAAGTGAATTAGTGAATGAAAGAATAGATATATGACAAAATAGGAATTCCAGCAAGTTAATTCTAAAATTTAAATGATATATGCTTTGGTGCTCACTGTACTCTACTCTAACTTGAGTCCTTCATATATTTCATTATGGGTCTGTCTGTCTGTCTGTCCCACTCTGGTTTGTTGGTGTTGTTATTATTATTGATGCCTATTTGTATTGTAATGAGAGAGTGGGTTTGGATTTGGGTGGGTGAGGAAGTCGGGATAATCTGGGAGGAGTTGGTGGAGAAACCATAATAAAAATATCTTTTATTAAAAATATTCTCCAGTAAAATTTTGACAAAACTCAAATAGCCAAAATGGAAAATTTATGTTTATATGCATAGATGTCTGTTTTGTATTGTTTCTCATGTTCATTGCATTGTAAAAGTAACTTCTATTCTCCCGAAATAATTGTTTTACTGTCTCCATCTATTAACTTAGGCCTACTCCTGGAAGCTCCTAGCCTCCATACAAACTTATCTAGGCCTAGAATATTTTCGGCCTCTGAAATTTACTGCAGAGTAAGCTTACTCTTTCTTGTTCTTTCTGATCTTTGGCTGGCTGGTTCAACTCAGCTGTTTTTGCTCAAACTCCTAAGTTGACTGGTTCAGTCTCTGGGCCTGACTTGAATTGCTCTGCTTGGCCTCATACTAACTTTGGCAATATGTTCTAATCTTCTGACACCTTCTCATTCTCTGTCTTGTCTGTCTTGACCTGTGTTTAACTTGTTCTCTTCAACGTGTCTCTGTAGAGCTCTCCCAGGAAAACGTCCTCCTTCCCCTTTCTTTTTCTCCTCCTCTGCACTGGTTTCTTTAGTTTCCGCTCTCACCTTATGAGAGTTGGGCATATCATATTCTGTCAAATCTTTCTCTGGTTCGTCACTTGTCTGCCACTCAATTAGACAGCACTTTCAAACACTGGTGCTTCCTTCTACAAATTAACTTCACCTTCATTGTTTGGGATTAAAGGTGTGTGTTAAGGTGTGTCTGTATTCCAGCCAGAGGAATTAAAGGTGTGTGCTAACTAGAAATATGATTTTCAGTAAATAACACAATCTCAGGATTGACAATGAGTTGAAATATTCTGCAACATTGCATAGAATATTTTAGAAAAGGAGACAACAATGTATTATTAATACTGGCTATTGTTTTGAGGCTGGAGAGATGTTTCAATGAATAAGAGTACTTGCTGCTCTTGCAGAGAGCACAAGTTTGGTTCCTAACAACACATGATAGCTATCAAGCATTTGTACCATGTTACACATATATATGTGTAGGCAAATATTCATGTACATGAAAAATTAAAACAATAAAATCTTTTGTTTTAAAGAGATATGAGGACTTATAATCCAGCCAGCATATCTTGGCTGTGCAAATAACATAGGTAGACAAATAATTCCTTATTTATTCAAACAACTATATGTTATAAAGATACCAGATTTATAAAGTTTATTTGGTCTTTGGAAGGCTGTCGAGTTATGGGACAGCCAGGTGATAATGAGTCATATTTCTTTAGAGGAGCCCTGGAAATCCTTTCTCAGGAACCATGTATGAGCTAAGTATGAGTAATCAGTATTCGACTCTAAAGCAATGGTTCTCAACCTTCCTAATGGTGATATTCTTTAATACAGTTCCTTATGTGGTGACTCCCAACCATAAAATTAGTTTCATTGCTACTTCAAAACTGTAATTGTGCTACTGTTATACATTATAAGGTAGATATCTCTGTTTTCCAATGGTCTTCCATGAATTCTTTGAAAGGGTTCTTTGACTCCCAGAAAGGTTTCAGACCCACAGGATGAGAAATGAAGATCTAAAGGAAATCACAAGTAACAGAACAAGAAGGATGTAAAAAAAATATGCATCAATTCTTAAATATCCACTATTAATGCAAAGCATGGCTGTCACTTCAAAAATAATTCAAGGCGGTTTATTCTAGAGCTAAGTATGAGTGACTGTAGCCCAGGAACATGTATTCAACATTGCCAGGAATACTATTGTCCAACGTGTTTCATGAAGGTTATTACAGTTACAACCAAAGAAAATGGGGAACAAAGGAATTTTTATAAAATACACTGCTGGGAAGTCACCTGGGTTGCAATAAAATGTTTGCTATCTTCCTCAGATGCTGATGGCATTTTTAGCTTTTGAGTTGGTGACAATTAGGGATCTTTCCCATAGGACTTTTACTTGATAGTTACAAAAATGTTAGGTCACACATAGAAGTGAGCAATGGATGGCAATTAAAAGGGTAAAAGAGAGCCAAGATAGTTTATCTCTGAACCTGCAACATTCCAGCTCTTCAAAAGGGCCACAGAAGTTCTAGTCAATCAGCTTTACAGAAGCTTAACATGGATATGACATTTTTCTAGAACTTTGAATTTATACAACATAGTGACTTAAGTGACAGTATCTGTGAGGCACACCCTCATTTGAACATGCTCATCAAGCCCATAGCAGTCCCTCAAGTACATAAATTTATGCTCATAAATTATGCACAACCTAAGATATTTCTAAGTTTGAGAAGTAAAGACATTGGCCTTATTGGTCTTTGGTGGATTTTTATACACTGAAGCCCAAGACTGGCTGGGGAACTCAAATCTTTAGGTCTAGAGAAAGGACTTTAAGAAATCCCCAACCTGGTGGTTTAGACCCTGGGAGCTCTGGTTGGTTGGTATTGTTGCTCTCCTCATGGTCCCGCAAACCCTTTCAGCTCCTTCAATATTCTCTCTCACTCCTCCATTGGGAACCCCATGATCAGTTCAATGGTTGGCTGTGGGCATCCACCTCTGAATATATCAGGCTCCGGCACACCTCTAAGGAGACAGCTTTATCAGGCTCCTGTCAGCATGCACTTCCTGACATCCACATCAACGTCTACCTTTGGTGACTGCACATGAGATGGATACCCAGGTTGAATGGTCTCCAGACAGCCCCTCCTTCAGTTTCTGTCCCACACTTTGTCTCCATATTTGCTCCCATGAGTATTTTGTTACTCCTTCTAAGCAGGACCGAAGCATCTACAGTTTGGTCTTCCTTCTTCATGAGCTTCATGTGGTCTGTGAGTTGTATCTTGGATATTGCGAGCTTTTGGGCTAATATCCAATCATTAGTGAGTGCATACCATGTGTGTTTGTGTGTGTGTGTGTGTGTGTGTGTGTGCCACACTCAGAATGATATTTCTTAGGGCTCCAGCTGTACATGTAGATGAGGATGGCCTTGTCGGGCATAGGTGGGAGAGGAGGTCCTTGGTCCAGTGAAGGCTGTATGCTCCAGTGTGGGGTATTTGAGGGTGGGTGGGGACACATCCTCATAGAAGCAGGAGGAAGGGGATGGGATAGGGGGTTCCTGGGTGGGGGTAAATAGGGAAAGGGGTAACATCTGAAATGTAAATAAAATCTCCAAAAAAAAAAAAAAGAAAAAGAAAAAAGAAATCCCCAATCAGACTGAGCTCTGAGACCCCAGTGGGGGAACTGCCAGAAGGACTGGAGGAGCTGGGGGATTGCAGTCCATAGGAAGAACAAGGTTGTCTGGACCACCCAGTGTTCCAGGGAGTAGATCACCAACCAAGGAATGTACAGGGAGGGATCCATGTCTCCAAATACATATGTAGCAGAGGATGGCCTTGTCTGACATCCATGGGAGGGAAGGCCCTTGGTTCTGTGGAAGTTTGATGCCCTAGCATAGGGGGATGCTGGAGCGATGGGCAGGAGAGAGTGGGTGAGTGGGAGAGCACCCTCATAAAGGCAAAGGGGAGGAAAGAGAGGGTGGATCTGGATAGGGTGTTTGTGAAGGGGTAACTGGGAAGTGGGATATCAGTTGAGATGTGAACAAATGGAATGATTAATGAAAAGAAAGAAAGAAAGAAAGAAAGAAAGAAAGAAAGAAAGAAAGAAAGAAAGAAAGAAAGAAAGAAAGAAAAATGGAGGGAGAGAGGGAGGGAGAGAGAGAGAGAGAGAGAGAGAGAGAGAGAGGAGAGAGAGAGAGAGAGAGAGAGAAAGAAATCCTCAACCATAAAGATATGTATGACAGTGGAATGGCCAGGCCAATTGCAATCAATGTCTATCATGGCTGGAGAGAGAGGGTGTGGAGATATAGATATCAAATAAAGTAGGGGAGTGTTAAGTAAGAGGTCTAGTCAGACAACTTTCCAATTAGTAGAAATTGGGGAGATCAGGAAAAAAAAAGTTGATGATGATTTAAAATACTGTCAGCTATCTCTGCTTTGCTTCCTACTTCCTGCTGTGTGGGGGTGGAGCTGAGCTCATAGGTGTTGATTGGCAAAAGGAGATGTGAAAAGCCTGTAGATGTTCTGTGTTCTGGTAGTTGATGTTAAGTTTCCACCTTTTCATTAGCTTCAGCTCATCAATAGAAGTATCTACATATGGTCAGCTGAGAGAAACAGGTAGGGAAGGGATACACTCCACTTCTATTTCCAACTCAGATGATGATAATGAGCTTCACTACATTCTAATTACTGACTTCTGCCTGAAGGAACATCTTGGTTTTTCCAATTAACAATAATTGAATATGTTATTGTTTATTCTTTGTTCTTTTTCTTTGAGCTCATCCAATTACTGTGTATGGTTTCATTTTCTTGGCTCTGAAAATTGCTTCCATTTTTTTTTCTTTAGGAGATTTTTCTTAGATCTCATCCTAATTACAAAGGATTTCCAGTTGTATTTTTAAATCACAGTTAAATTCGTTGTATTGTGGCACTTATTAAAAGAGTGGCTAAAGTATCATCTATTATTTGCTAAATAATGGAAGTTACAAAATAGTGTTTTGAATTTTTTAAACAAATCATTTTCATCTCTTTAAACTATTATCAGCACAAGATATATGCAATTTAAACTAAATTGCATCTTCTTTGCAAACCAATGGCTTCAAAAATAATATCCTTTGCTGATTAATCAATCCAAGAGCCATTCTGTCCTTCCTGAAATTTCACACAGTGGGGCTCAATCCACATTAGCAACTCAGCAATTTCACCTTGATGGAGAAAGATTTTGCAAATAAACCAATCACAGCTATAGTTTTCCCAAGACAGCACTGTTTTTATTAAGTAACTAGAAAGTGGTACATATTATAACTAATAACCCACACTTGCCATCTATATCACATAGTTTGCTTTATTGTAAACTTTTGTAGTTCATAGTTTCCAACTGTTAAGTATAAATATTTTCTCCTTTTCTTTTTCCCCTTTCACCCTTCCTCTGCATTTTCTCTACCCTCTTCTTCCACCTTCACTCTCCTCCTTCCTCTCCTTCTCTTCCTCTTATTATTCCTTACAGGGCTTTTTCATAGCTAAGTCTGGCCTTGAACTCATGATCCCTCTGCCTTCTCCAAAGTACTAGCATTACATGTCTGTACCACAACACCCTTTTAAAAATGAAATAACTCTAGACAGAAAAGTTATATTATACCTTTATTTGCCTCATAATGTCAAACAAATAACTTGGGTAAGAGTAATATACCAATATCAGAGGACTAGTATATTTCAGTGTCATTCTCTCCTCAATGCACTGGCTACATTTGTGCTGAGTAGCCTTGAGCACAATATTAAGTAAAAGGAAACTTTAGGATCTCATTGCACACCTACAACTTCCCTGAAACTGTGCTTTTGCCACACTGTGGACTCTCAGGAAGGTTGGCCAATTGTCTGATAGGAAGAAGTAGTATACAACAGACACGTTTGTAGCTATTTCCCAGGATCATTCAAGAAATTCTATATTCTAAAGGCCAAAATACAATGTTTAAGACCACTCTCTTAATAGATTCCCTCAGTAATTTATTAAAAATAGTTTTTGTTGCCAAGTGCAGTGCTGCATATCTTTCATCCCAGCACTTGGGAGGCAGACACAAGCGGATTTTTGTAAGTTCAAGGCCAGGATTGTCTACAAAGACAGAGTTCCAGGATAATTAGGGCTATATAAAAATCATGTCTCAAAAATAATTTTTATTAAATTTGTTGATTTTTTGATAATGCTGTACTAATATGTGTAAACACAGACACATTTAAAATTGCCCTTATTCCTCCATCTTTCTTTATCTCCCTCGTATCCCTTTTCAAGTATCCCCCTCCTTCTTACAATTCCTTTTCCCACGTCCATGTTCATTTTTTGATCCACTGAGTTTAACCAGGTCAATTGAAGCCTGATTAATTTATTAGAGGCTATGCAAATGAAGAGGATGGTTCTCTGGAATCTAGCCAATAGATCACTAGGGAGAAGTAGGTATCTGTGAGTCTCTTCCTGATTCATGATTCATTGAGATGTCAAGTCTTGTGCAGGCAACCATGCCTTCTATGAGATCATGCTTTTAATGGCTGTATTTTACTCAGAAGAAATATTTTTCAGCCCTCCTCCTAGTCCTCCTGCTGTTATAGTCCCTCTGTGACCTCTTCTCTGATGATATCTAAGCCTTAGACAGGGTAGTTTAAATGTTTACATACCCTGTTTAGGGATGAATGCTGAACTATAATTTGTTGTCTGCACTTTTGTCAACCATTATTCTTGAGATTCATTGCTATTCCTTGAAAGAGACACTTCTAATCAGGCCAAGAGTAGCATTTACCTAAAGGTATATATGTAAATATTTAGAATACAGTTTGATGCTATATCGATTTGCCTATACATGAAGTTAGCTTCCCACTCCAGGACCACATCCTCTTTAGACACAAGCTTTTGAATGGGTTTACAGGCATAAATTTACTCGGCATAAATTACCTTTAGTAGGTAGGGGTTCAAATTCAATCAGAAATCTGTGAGTTATACTTCTAACAGATGTGCCATTATTGGACCTGTGGGTACGTCTGGCTTATCAGGTTCATATTATAGATCATAAGGTTCACAGGTGAGTTAAACCACAGGATGATTTTTCTCCTCCAGTGGCCTGCATAGAAACTTCTGGCACTGTGAAAGATAACACGATGGGGAGGAAATGTTAATCTCAGTTCCAGCTGAATTTCACTTTATCTTACAACAAAAGTATGTGATGTTTTAAGCAATCTTATCAGGGAGTTCTGCTGGGAATCTAAAAGGGATGACAAGAGCCTCAGGGCTCTCCTTGAACAGCAACTCTTAAAAAGGCACCCCATAGCTGCCATAGAATTTCAGTGAACCATGTACTTCAGGAGTAGCATGATTCACCCATGAAAGATACCTCCATTGAGAAATATCCTTTACAATTTTTATTTCATTGATTCATTTATTCAATTTCATACCTAAGAAAAGAAACCGAAACTTTGAACCATTTATTACATGAAAACTCATTTAGTTAGGTGGTATACTTTGTAAGAGGTTATGCATATTGAGAATTCTAAATTTTTAGCTGCACACCCTTCTGAAGAGATTCGATACTTTTACCTACTGCAATAAATATTGCTTTGTACAAATAAATCATTAATAATGTACTTATTAATATTCTCCTTTCATTCAAGTTTTCCATGTAGTTCTCGAGTTAGTTTGGGCTTCTGTAAGAAAATATATTTCCAGTGTTGACCTAACTTCAGTGTGAAACTGTATAATTTTATTTTACAAATAATAGAACAATTTAAAAATGTTTCTTTCCCTTTCATTTTCTCTTTTTATTTTACATATGTATGTGTGTCTGTGTGTGTATGTATGTATGTATGTATGTATGTATGTATATAAGTACTTCCATGTGTTTGTGGGTATGTATGCTTGTGTGTTCACACTAGAGGATACATTTAAGTATGCACTCATGCATGCCAATGTATGTATGCAGAGGTCTGAGGATAATTTGTGACATTTGGTTCCTTCAGTTTATCATTTGGGTCCTGGGAATCAAGCTTAAGTCATCAGACTTGGTGGCAAGTGCCTTACTCCCTGAGCCAGTTTGCTCGGTCTAGCATGAGTTCTGAACTCATACTTAGAAAAACTACTGTTTCATTTGATCATGTTGTTTAATTGCTGTCTTTGTATATCTAAAGCTTTGACTTACTTCTCATAATGCTGACTGTGCAACTTTTTTTCTGGTCTGTGAGGATGTACATGTTTTGTAAGTGGTGGAACATGATGCAAACTTGAAGGATGACAGCCATATGCTGACCAAGGAAGTTCAAAACTTGAGCATTATACACATTTATGAATTGAGTGTGAATTTTCCCAGAGAGAAATTTTAGAATCAAAATGAATGAGATTTAAAATCTTAATGGATACATCATACATTTTTTAAAAATAGACATGTCCATATTTCTTCAGAACATATACTCAATATTCTGATACATGGCTACCTTGTTTGTAACACTCTCCTTACACAATTAATTCTTGTTTTTCTCAGGTATCCAAATGAAAGTTCTTTGGGGATATATAGTATATTTATTTCTTCTTATTCGTTTGTGGTAGGGTCTTGATTAGTAGACCTGGACAGCCTGGGACTTGAGCTTGCACTGATTTTTCTATCCTTTCTTCCTAAGTGCTGCTAGGAGTATAAGCATAAAATATTACACTCAACCATACTAATGTCTTTCTTTCCTCCACTCTAAGAGATATTTTATGTATTTCCACCATTTCAGACAGGATAAAATCATGGTCTCATTTTGTTCAATGAAAATCATGTTTCTGTATCTGTGTGACCTTAACAATTGCTTCCTAACCCAGTGTGCCAAATGAGAAGACACAAACTAAGTGATCTCAGAATTCTTCTTCACGTTCTTACACCTAGGATTTATTACTATATGCATAAATGTAACGCTTGAACCCAAGGAATCGATTTTCTTAAATATCTTCACCATTCGATAACTATTTATTCAATGCTTACTAGGTAGAAAAATTCCACTCCAAAAGACAAAAATAGGAGTAGGATAAAGCTTTTATTCTGTTAGAGATACATAATATTATTCATTGGCAAAAAATGTGATATCTGGGTATTTTTCAAGTTGGAGAAGAGTAACCATGGCAACATAGGTTAAATTGACTATTGCTCTATAGTAAACTGTCAAATCTTTACAAATTCTTTCACTGCAGCAATGATACTGAAGTACAAAAGCCATGATTCATTTCTTAGTTAAAATAAATATAGTAAGTTAAGTAATTTGAATGGACTATTGAAAAATTCTATAACAGATTGTATAAGGATTGAAATGAATCTGAATCTCAACAACAAAATAAGATTATCATTTCTATGTGCCATTTTGTCCATACCACTTAAATTCAGTGCTCAGAGATCTTGCAAAATGTGATAATCAAGAATGGATTCATATTGTAAGTGTGCATTATGAATAAAGGGACATCTGGCCAATTTCTCAAGTGGTTAAAATCAAGACATATTTTTTAAAATTCTAACATTAATATTATAAAAATGATGGACAGCAGGACTCATGGGAAATGTCAAATAAACAATGTGAACAATTCTTTTGAAGAACCACTTCTAGAAATAACTTGGGATTCTAAATGGAGTGGTTTACATTTGAACTAGTTATTTATTCATTTTACCTTAACTTAAACTTTTGTTATAACAACTTTTTTCACTACAAATTTTGCTTCCCAGATGAAGTTAAACTTGAATGGTTCTGGTTCATTCCTCAGTATGACTAGTTATGAGTAGTGTTAACAAAACCCAATCTTTCTTTAGCCACTCTCACGTTCAACTGCATTTTTACCAAGGAGACTCAAGATTAAACCGTCTATGTTGAGTTCCCTCAAAGTTGTTCTGCCTACTTCTGGTCAGCCAATTCCTCGCTTCCTTTATTTCTATGAAAGAATTATTCCTCCTGATATTAAATCTAATTCACCCTTAACACCTCTTTGATGAAAGGATTCTATTCAGGACCTTTCATCCAAGTGTTTTTAACCTACTTTTCAATTTCCACTTCTTTCCTTTAGGCTTTAACAACTGCTTGGTGGATATTTACAGGAACATGTTTCAGACTCTTTAAATAAAGGGGGTTTGTAGTAGCAATAATCACTGCTTGTAACTCTGATCCAAAAATGACATTTTTCTCCAATTCCTGAGTTGTGTTTGAAAGATCTACTACTCTCTATCAGCTTAAACTAGCTGTTGAACCATTACTCCCAGCACAGTTTGAACCATCCATCTTCTACACTGATATATTACAATACTGATGTATGATCTCTGTTGGTTACATTATTTTAATCTAAACTTACATTCTTTCTTTGCTAATATTACAGCAAAGGCCTTATAACTCATCTCATTCCATTCTTACTATCTCCAGTTTATCCTTCATACAACCACTAAGGTGACATCATTATTAAAGAATACACTTACTTACTTATATGTGTATGTGTGTGTGCATGTGTGCATGTGCATGTGTGCATGTGTGCTTGTTTCCCTGCCATATACCATGCCAACACATGTAGAGGTCAGAAGAGAATTTGTGTCATTCCATCATGTGTGGACTTAAGGACATTATCAAACTCATGTCATCAGACTTAGCAGAAAGCAAGATACCTCACTAACCCTAAGGTGATATCTCTCTCCTCTGTTTCTCTGTCTCTCTGCCTCTGTCTCTGTTGCTGTCTCTGTCTCTCCTCCCTTTCCTTCTCCCCCTCTCTCTCCCTTTGTCTGTCTCTCTGTGTGTCTCCGTATCTCTGCCTATCTCTCTTCCCTACTCTTGCAATTTTAATTTCTAATGCTTTGAATATTTAAGTCATTCTTTGAAAAGTCCGTGCATGTATACAATGTATCTTCATCATATCTAGACCCATTACAATTTCCAACTCTCTGAATGCCCCCACAACATACCATTCTCCTTATTTCATGTCCTTTTTGTCACTAAGTCAAATTAGTGCTGCCTGTATGAGCATGGTGGTGGTGCCATCCACTGGAGTATGGGCAGCTTATAATGGCTACACCTAAACCCATCTTTTAGTTTAGAACTCTAATGTCATGCACCAACTTCAATTCTTTTTTCTCAGTCTGGAGAAAAACACTTAAACTAGTTAGCATAGAACTGCATCTTAAACCACATAGGCTGTTTTTCCTATAAACCTTGCTCCTTGGATATACTTGACTCTCTCTTTTTTTAGAAATGACTCTAGTCATTTCTCATCTTGATAATACTTGTCCCAGTTAATTACATCCTTCTTCTCATGTCTATCAAAATTCACTGACAGTTTAAATTTCAGATCCACTAGAAGACTTTTAAATCAATTTAGTTATCATACAAAGCAATAGATTTCATTATGGCATTTTCATACAAATATCTTGTTGTACTGTGTATCCCTCCTCCTACCCCAGTGTTAAACTTATTGTTCTGGTAATTTTACTTAACGGTATATCATAAAGTAAGTATAATGATTATTTGAACATAGTCATTATAATAATAATTTGAATAATGATTATTTAAGGGTAACTTACAGTTAACTCTATGGAAGTATTCAGTAAATAATAAGTTGATAAAGGATCATGAAGTTTTCTTTTGAGACCAGGTTCTGTGAAAAGTTCAAGCACCCATTCATTCCCACTTGAGTTAAATGGATACCATGTGAGCTGGCATTCTAAACTGGCTTTTATGCTCAACCTATGGGTCTAAGCTCATGTGAAATGGCTTAAGAACTATTTTCTCCATGAATTGCCAAAGATAAAGGGATGTTAAACAGAGGCTCAGTAAATTTTCTGAAAATTCACATTCCCCATTCACCTAACTCCTTCTTATCCATCTTGCTATGGTCTTCTAATGCAGGTCTTAATCCTGCTTTGACCCTGGTGGATTCTGCCCTTTACCCTAACTCCTATCTGCAATGCTTAGTTGAATTTATATATTTATCTGGTTTCAATTGTGTCATCACCCCCTGGATAGTGTATTCAGCACTATGAAGACCAAAGACCATATCCATGCATTATTATTATATTACAGGTCAGGTACAACATCTTTAGCAAGTAGAAGAACAGAGGTAAAATACTCTGGAAGATCTAATTAGTATTTTGTAGCCTCAAAACCAAATTCCAGTGTCAAAAAAATTTTCAAAACTCAGAAATCAATACAGAAAGATTATAATAGTTATATTAATGACACTTTAAACAGAGGCAAGTGTTTCAAAGAGAAGTCTAAAAATAGTGATGATAACAGTGGGGGGAAGGTACATCACTTCCATGTATAATTTTTGACAAGTTATTAGGGATGTTGTAAGAACTAAATAGAAGAAATAAAGTACTGTCAAACAAAGGAAATAATCTTCAAAGACACCACGACAATAAATAGTAACATTTTAAAAAGAATGAAATCTTTGACAATTTGCAGAGTGACTAATTTCCCAAAGCAATTCCTAATTCCCTGCAGCTCTTGGAATGTCTCAGCAGAGTTTATTGTCCATGCTAACTGACCGGTGCCATCTTTCACTTACAATCTTGCCTATCACACCATCACTCTGATTTCTTACATGTGAAAATAGCTGCCTTTATATTTCATGTCTTCTTTCCAATATCCAGACTAATACAGCACAGCGACATGAATAATAACCAATCTGCCATACCATGCGCTGTATCTCATATCATGATTCATTGATCCAGTTTTGGTAGTGCAGTGCCTCTTGATTTGAATTTCTGGAAGTTTATGGTTTCCTTCTATATTAACTTTGAACATACCCTGTCAGGATTCTAATGCACTGTGCCTTTGGGCTGAAGAATGATCTTATTTTGAAGAACAAGGACTCTAGAATTCAGCATAGAGCTATGGTTTGTACACTGATTTGATCCCTTTCTTTGTATTCATGTCCTTATTTACAACAGAAATAATGGTCAGCCCACAATTTAAACAATGATTTGTTTTGCAAAATATCCCATTTCCTTTTCTTTCTTTTCCTTTCCTTTTCTTCCCTAACCCTTTCTCTCTCTCTCTCTCTCTCTCTCTCTCTCTCTCTCTCTCTCTCTCTCTCTCTCTCTCTCCTCCCTCCCTCCCTCCCTCTCTCTCTCTCTCTTTCTTTCTTTCTTTCTTTCTTGTTTGAAGAGCAATTGTTTTAAGTAAATGAAAAGTCTATCATCAGTGATGTCACTGAGGGCAATCATAACCATAGCTTATCTGCTTGCCTATGATTTTAACCCTCCTAGTGCCCCCAAAATTCATGGGAGAGTCTTTCTTCAAAAGTGAGAGGCATTATTTATTTGGGGGGATATTAATGCTTTTCATAACCTTATATATTAAAAGACATGAATGTACAGATGAGCCAGCACTACCTTTAACTTTGCTAATGACCAATTTAACACAATAGAGCAACCTGACCAAACATTGACCTAAAAGCATTAGGTCAAGATTATGTTAATTATCATTCAAAATGCTAGAATTTAAAAGCTATGTGTAATGGTAGTGAGATCCAGAACTGTTCAAAGATGGCATGCACAGCACAATTTTGAGGGAGTTTATTTTCATCTCAGATTCAAATCGATGCTGAATTTATACTCTGGGACAATGGAGCAAGCAGTTTTATGGGATATGGTTGACATGTCAACAGATTGTGATATATATATCTCCAGTTTTTGCTAGGTGTCCAAGACTGTCAAAGTGACTGAATTGTTTGATTGAGGTAGAAGGCAAAAGAGATCAGGCAAAGACAGGCAGAGATCAAAATTGTAAGGTGAAAAATCTGAAAGACAGAAAGAGTCACAAAGAGTTCTAGTGCGTAAGGGCTGGGAAGAGAACTGGGAAAGGCTGGCAGACCTCCCATAATGTTATTTCCTCTCCCAGCCCTTGTTTCTTGTCACCCTCCCCCATGGCAGGACTACATGTCTGGATTTTGCTAATGCTTCCCACTGTCGTTTGCTTGTTTGTTTTTAATGAAAGCAAAATAGTGAATTAGTAAAGGGTAACTTCCTCCATATACATTTTTAGATACAGTGAGATAAAAAGATACAAAGACAAGAAATGTTCCCAGTTGTTTACAGTCTGCTTGGAGAAGTGACTAAATCTGTTCATATCAGTCCTATACTAAAAGTGTGCTATGTCCCAAGCAAGAGGCCTGTTTTAGTTAGGGTTTTACTGCTGTGAACAGACACCATGACCATGGCAAGTCTTATGAAGGAAAAGATTTAATTGGGGTTGGCTTACAGATTCAGAGTTTCAGTCCATTATCATCAAGGTGGGAGCATGTCAGCATCCAGGCAGGCTTGGTGCAGGAGAATCTGAGAGTTCTACATCTTCATTTGAAAGCTGCTAGCTGAATACTGACTTCCCTAGGGTGAGGATCTTAAGCCACGCCCACAGTGACATACCTACTCCAACAGGGCCACACCTCCTAATAGTGCCACTCTCTAGGCCAAGCATATTCAAATCACCACAATGCCCAGCTTATGGAGAGGATGGGAATACAGATTGTTACCTTTGCATCCACCTCCACCTTCCTTGCTTCATCTCACAAGGTGGAGCACATTCTTTCTTTGTGCCTCATAAACCCTCCTAGAACTTCCACTCTTCTTCCTAATTTCTCTTTTGGAATCAGAGACTGTGATTATTTTATAATAATCACAAGAAAAAACTCAAAAGAAGAAGTGAAAGTTTCTTTTTCCTCTAGCACATATCCCAGGACCAGTTTCTTTTCCTTGTCCTCAATTTAATGCATTTTGTAGTAGTTCAACTAATACCATTTTGATATGATTTACGTACAATGAACTTTCTCCATTAGTGCTCATTTTGATAGATACATACAGCCATGCTGCAAACGCCACACTCAAGAAATAGATCATTTTCATCATCCTACAAAGTTCTCTCCAGTCCCTTTGTCGTCCACCCATTCTGATTCTAGACCAGGAAACTGCTAATGCTTTTTCTACATCATACTAAGAATAATATTTTTTCTAGAATTTAATACACATGTAATATAACTGTGTAAACTTGCATCTATATTTTTCACTTCGTGATTCTAAGAATACTCCACATTATGTCACCACAACATTTTTCTGTATCCCCAATAAAATTCTCAATTGATTATAGTATCTTCCCCCATATTATTCAAACATTTTATCATGAGAAATGAGCAAGTGTTTTCCAAATAATATGTGATAGCTAGAAATGTGTTACTAGGTAGTAAACATCAAGAGAGACCTAATACCTTTTTATCATTGTGAAATGAACTTGAATAAATTATCCAAGTATTACATTTTTTTATTTTATTGGTTACTTTATTTATTTACATTTCAAATGTTATCCCCCTTCCCAGTTAACCCCCCATCCCCTCCCCATCCCCCTGCCTATATCAGGATGCTCCCCTACCCACCCACCCAATCCCACCTCCCCACCCTGGCAACCCCCTATGCGGGGGTATTGAGCCTTCACAGGACCAAAGGCCTCTCTTCCCATTGATGCCTGACAAGGCCATCCTCTGCTACAAATGCAGCTGGAGCCATGGGTCCCTCCATGTGTACTCTTTGGTTGGTGGTTTAGTCCATGGAAGCTCTTAAGGTTGTGGTTGGTTAATATTGCTGTTCTTACTGTAGGGTCTCTAACCGCTTCAGTTCCTTCAGACCTTCTGCTAACTCCTCCATTGGGGTGGCTGTGCTTATTCTGATGGTTGTCTGTGAGCATCTGCATCTGTATTGGTCAGGCTCTGGACAGCTATATCAGGCTCCTGTCAGCAAGTGCTTCTTGGCATCAGCAATACCGTCTGGGTTTGGTGTCTGCAGATGGGATGGACATGATTTTTAAAATTAGAGCTATAGAATAAATCTTCTCCTCTTCCATTTTGGCTTTCTCTTTGTCAGTTCTATTAGGCAGCCACTGGTGTTTTTTTTTTTTCTTTCTTTTTTTAATCTTATAATATAGATAACTAAGCTATAGCGGCAGTAGAAGGCAGGAAATATGTCATAGCTGTCATTTCCTTGTCATTAATTTGGACTTCTGTCATTCGTATTAGAATCAAGACTGAGAGTCTTTAACTGAATATTTTAAGTCACTTTTCAACTTGGTGAAAGTTTATTTCAAACTATAGCTTAAAGATAGAAACAGTCGACTGGGATCACAGGCACTAAAATTAGTGTAGCCACTGTTAAGACTGGATAAAGAAGGCTACTATAGTAAAGCTTTCAGTGTGGTGAACTCCCACTCCTTCCTCAGGATAACGTACTTCTCTTCTGCCATTGTGGTACAACAAACACAAGATAGATCTAAAGTACATACCCACATAGTCACTCTTGATAGAACTGGATTTTCTTGCTTATTTTTTGAACTCAAATATATAAATAGAGCCTGTCTCACTTTGGAAACCATTGCCACATAGTGGAATTATTGGCTGTCAGTGAGCAGAGAAGTGACCTGAATAAAAATGTGTTGTAATTGCATTAACCTGGTGATACCATACAGATTGCATTTCAGAGAGGAGAAAAATGGATACAGAGGGAGCACTTAGAGGTTATGTTGTTTTTATTTTTATATTTCAATTAACATCTAAAGAGCTATATACTCTCAGAAAATATTTTTTATTTCTTCTCTCATATATTGTATCCTGACTGCAGTTTCCCCTCCCTCCTCTCCTCCCAGTCCCTCCCCCATTTCCTGTCTCCCCAAGATCCACTCTTTCTCCATTTCTCTTCAGAAAAGAGCAGGACTCCGAGGGATATCAACCAAGCATGACATAACAAGTTTTAATAAGACTAGGCACATTCCCTCATATTAAAGCTAGGCAAGTGAACCTAGTAGGAGAAATGTGGTCCCAATAGCACATAAAAGAGATAGAGGCAGTCCCCTGCTCCTATTGTTAGGAGTCCCATAAGAAGACAAAGCTACACATCTATAACATATATGCAGAAGGCTTATGTCAGACCCATGAAGGCTTCCAGATTGTTGGTTCAGTCTCTGTAAACCCTATGAGCCCATGTTTGTTGGTTTTGTGTGATTTTTTTGTAGAGTCCCTGATTCCTCTGGCTCCTACAACTCTACCCTCCATTCCTCTACAGGATTCCCTGAACTCTGCTAATGCTTGGCCGTGGGTCTCTCTGCATCTGTTTCCATCAATTGCTGATGGAATGAAGTCTCTCTAATAGCAATTGGACTAGGCACCAATCTATGAGCATAGTAGAATATCATCAGAAACTATTTTGGTTCTATCCTATGTCGTTGGGGTCTTGCCCTCCAAGCTGTGTCAGGATTGAGCTCCCTCTTGTGGCATGGATCTAAAGATGGGTACCATTGTGACCTCTGGTAGAGCATGGCCTTCTGCCTGAATTGCGGGCCACACAAAATATTTTAAATTCCTCTTTTCTTCAACTTTCAGATTAATTTCTCACAACCAAGTAATGTTGACAATTTATTATCTATCCTTCTGAATAGTTCTTATACGTATAATTTTCCCTAGCCATCACAAGTCTTTTAGTTTTTTTACATATATTTTCCTTTTTGAGAACTTCATATAAGAGTATCATATTTCCATCATTTCAACCCCATTTCTCACTCCTCCAACTCCTCTTGTGTCCTCTGCATGCTCCCTTTCAGATTCACGAGCTCTTCTTTTTAAAAAATTATTATTGATATATATCTGTATTTATCAATATATATCTATGTTATTGAAACAATGAGGTGCCCAGGCTTTCTGAGGGATGAAGGTTGAGCTTGCACACATACACATGCATATGCATATATATGTGTATGTATTTAGAGGTATGTGTGTGTGTGAAAATAGCCCCAAACTACAAAGAACATAAAGAATTGATCCCTCTGCTTCCAGTTTTCTCTTCTGCAATGCAATCTGTATTTATGCATGCTGAGTCCATTTAGTGTTGTGTCTAGGGCAGACCACTTGGGATTGGATAACCTATCAGGAGCTTTTCTCTGGAGAAGACTGATTATCCCTTTCTTAGCAGCTCTGGATTTTTATAGTACTTCATTTAAGAGTAGAACTCTTGTGAGCTTCCCTCCATTCATGGTTGGATGTTAACTAGTCATTGTGCAGGTCTTGTTTGGGTAGCCATATTGTTAAACTTTCACAGGTACTGCTCCCTGTCATATATAGAAGACACTTGTTACAGCACAAGTCCTTTTACAATTCTTTCGGCCCTTCTTCTATGATGTTCCCTCAATCTTTGGTGTAGTGTTAAAGATACTTCACATGGAGATGAATCTATCATAGTCCATGGTTCTCTGTATTGTGATAGTCTCTGATTGGTATAGAAAGAAACTCCCTTGCTGAGGGGTATGTGTTACTCTTCTCTGTGGCTATAAGAATATGCACGTAGAATGCAGTTGAGAATGATGGCGTAGGAAACTAGCTGTACTTCTAGAGAGTTGGTACTTCTCCAAGGGTCCAGTCACAGGTAATTGGCTCTACTTACAGTACCAGATGCAAGACTCCTTCTACTGAGTAGGATTTAAGTACAATCAAATGGCTAATGGCACAATACTCCCAAGATGTTAATGTTGCTACTGCATCCTTGAGTATATTTTGCTATGCTGGTCATTGTTATGGTTTCTAGGCTTTATAGCTGGGTAGGAATCTTAATTGCTTTTCTTCCTTGGCAACTCACATAGCTGCTTCAGATGCTCAGAGGATTCTAACGGTCAGATCTAGTTTGAATCTTTTGAGTCTTCTTTCTGAAGTGTGATATTTTCAGGAATAAGGTCTTACCTTCAAGTTCTTGGAGGCAACCACAGATAATTGCAATAGCTTATATTTTCTCTTAAACTCACCTATTGAGCAATTTGAAGGAAATATCATCTTCTCTGACACTGAGGTTTTATTTGGATAGTTATGACTCACAGGGGGAACATTATCACCCCAACTAGCTTAACTTTTTAAAAATTGCTTACATGTGTGTACATGTATTTATGAATATTATATATGTAGTTTTAAGTAAACATAAAGTGTCTCTATGTTGTTTTAAATCATCCTCAGTACATACAGTTTTTTTTTTATTTTTGTTAGAAATACTGTAATTCACATAGGCATGTGCATCTCACGGATTCATTTCTTTTTAAAAAGCAAAATTTTCTAGGTCAAAGTATATGTCAGATTACATTATTGCAGAATAAACTTTCATGTAGAACGATTAACTTATGCATAAATTTGTAGGTTGACAGTCTGGACAGTGCCTTATTTGTGTTCCACATGATGCTGCTTAGATCGCCTTATGCATTTTAAAACTTTTTGGTGGGATGACTGGGTCCTGGCTGGCCTCAGATGACCTTTCAACCCACTTAGGAGCCATGTTGTGAAGGCTTCCATGGCATGGATAGTTAGCCCTCTTTTTTCTTTTCACATGGTCCTTTTTCCATGTACTAACTATCTCATTGCCAAAGATGTTAGGCTACCCTTGTTCACAAAGTTCTACAGATCCAAGCAAGTAATAGCTAGAGCCTACAAAACCTCTTAAAGCATAAATGTGAAACCATACAGCGCCAATGATGCCATGTTTTATTGATTAGGGAAAATTTATAGTACCTCATATTCAAGTAAAACACTCAATGATGGAAGTTGACACAAAGTAGCATTACAAAGACATGTGCACAGAATGAGAGAATATATCGTGATTATCTTTCAAAATAAATTTTCACCAACAATGTGAATCTTCTTATTTCTGGAGATTATTACAACTGTGAAAATATTGCAGTACTCAGGACACCATAGAATAATAAATATAAGAATGATCCAAGGCATGTAAAGGAAGAGCAAAAGGAACTTGCTAAATCACTTACCACAGGTAATACACAAAAAATGTTAACATTTAGTCACCATTTGCCATATTTAGATATTTAGCTTAGTAGAAACTATTCTTCCTTAAATCTTCCTGATGATCAGACTCCCTTTATTAACATTTCTAAGGTCCTTGAGCACCACTAATAATAAGGTTATTGTTTTGCCCTCTGATTGTCCATGTCAGTTTCAGAGAGGTCAGCTATTTAGATGCTCCTTAGTAGGGCAAAACTTTTCATCCACAAAAATATCAACTCTTTATGCAGTCATGCTTCAGTCTGTTGCATGGTTCAAGACTTCCCTTGCCATAAGGCACTGAATATTTTAAGTTGATTGCCATATTCTTCCTTAGCCTTTCAGCTTGAGAATGAAACATTCCCAGGACCTTCAGGAGTTATTCTTCTTCATATCCCTCTCAGAGCATATATCTTCTCTATAAGTAACCATATGTAGACATGCACTTATTTGTCAATATTACTTACAAAATATACTATGTGAAAATAGAGAATAGAACACAGTACACAAGGATGGTCTGATCAGAACACAGCAAAACAAAGGTGTTCTGTTATCTCTTTTTCTTTGTCACTTAATTTTGACTAATGCAAACCAATAGTGCATTAGCCTTTTGTGAAACTTCATTTTGTAGTTTACATATTTCTAATAAACAACTAACCACATAATTGAACATAATGAATCATCCCAACCTATTTTTGTTTGTTTGTTTATTGTGATTTGAGGAAGTATGACTATGTAGCCCTAGCTTGCCTGGAACTCTTTGGATACATAAAGCTGACCTCAAATGTGTAGCTATCCTCCTACTGCTGCGTCCCAATGCTGGGGTTAAAGATATGTGCCATCACATCAGAACAATACTTTAATGTACCTCTCTTAATACCATGGTAGTAGAGCTCTGAAAACTCTGACCTTCCAATATCTCTAGGTCATTCTCTTTGGCAATTGTTCATCTGTAAAAACGAGCTTAGTGGACTGTGTTTGTCCTCTGTGAGAATAGTATCACAAATATTGGGCTATTGGATTACTAAATGATAATTTATGCAGTCTGTGTATTTATGTAAGAGAAGGGAACAAAACATGAAATGTTCTGCAAATTTTCTGTACCTTGTTTTATATGCTGAGACAAGTTTGATTATTTTCTATGTTTAGGAAGAATGAGTTACTGAATATATACTAGGAGAGCAGTGGATCAGGGAGTATTGAAGCATTGCTTGCATCGCACTTTTTGTAAATATAGGGAATACCCTTTCAATGTCCTAAAACATGAAAATAAAAATTGGAATTAGGCATCAAGACTACCTCTTATTAGAATATAATATCTAAGAGATCATGTAACTATAATCTGAGAAATAGTAAAACAATTAAATTTCATTCTCCTGGTAAGTTGTAACTTTCAGATGTTTAAAATGAAACACAAACTTCACATGTGTTGAAAAACTATTATGAGTGAAATGCAATAGCACCTTAATATTATCATTAGCAGAAACTGATCTTTGTTCAAAGTGTTTGCATAATAGCCCCTTGTGCTATGGAGAACAGCTACTATACCAAGTACTGTACTGCTTGATTATAATTTTTAAATCATTCACATTAATGCAAAAGAAAGTAGAAGCTTGAAAGGTTAAATAACTGCCTTCATGTCATAGAACAAAAACTAACAGAGTAATACTGAAGGCAAATCTTTCCGAATGAAGAATGCCCATACCCATAAATATTTTCTTCCAGCATTGATCTTTGTAGAATCCAACTGGCAGTGTTTCATTTTGTTTCTAGTTAAGGAAGGAGCTCTATGAAGCAGAACTTTTTATTTGTTTGTTTGTTTTACTTAAAATACTAAAAACTTATAATACAAAGTTACTTGCTTAAGCAAAAACATAAATAACTAGCAGACCCCATCTTAGCTGAATAGCTAACAAAATTATTCACATGTCCACCCTTTCTGGATATTTTCTTCCACACTAATCTATTATGATAAAGACAATTTCTAGGAGAAATAATTACTGAGTTTTCCATTTTTCTTTTATTTTTGAGATTATAATGTAATATCATTTTCCCCTTCCTTTTCTCCTTCTTTGCCAGAGGTTCTCAACCTGTGAGTCACAAACCCTTGGCAAACCTCTGTCTCCAAAAATATTTATATTATGATACATAACAGTAGCATTTTCTTACAGAGAAAGTAGCAAGTAGTTATGAAGTAGCAACAAAAGTAATTTTATAACTGGGGCATCACCACAACATGAGGAACTGTATTAAATGGTGTCAACATCATTTAGGTTGAGAACCATGCTACATGCATATATAAGGCTCTTGATTATGCTTATTAATATATTGACTATTTCTATCAAATTCTTTTCATGAGCAAATTTTTTATATGTTACAAATGTCTTCATCCAAGTTATTTAAAAATATTATAGATTGGGAACTAACCACATCTTTCAGTGTGGCACAATTTAGTTAATTCTGGAATTGCAGGGAAGAATACTCAGAACCCCTCTGTCTATAGTGAATGGAAAAAAGCTGAATACAGCAAGCTCTCCTGGGTAGTCAACCTGTACTTTTAGTCCAGAAGGGCATCATGAGAAAGAGTCAGGTCTGCTTTCTCAATTCATCATTTCAAACTCCATAGTGTCAAGGTGATTCCTCAGACCAGTATTCATCTCAATCACATAAGAAAACACATTGCTAATACAAACACATATTTTGGTGTCTATAAAATTCTTTCATTTAAAATGCCAAATTATTTATATGACAAAGTGAAACACCCAATGCACACTATTCTTAGCTCAATCTGTCAGAGCACATTTGACTAATATCACAATGTACTAATTTCAGCTGTTTGTAATAGCAGAACCAGGCGGAGCATGGCCAGAAAACAGAGTGCAAGTAGCTGAAGACACTACAAGACTGCTTTTCATTAATAAAAAAGCTTCAAGAATGGCCTCCAAAAAATAACACTTGTCAGAGCATAAAATGGGTGCTGTCTAAGGAGTATTGATTGATCTCCACAAGCCAGGAAATTAGAAAGAGGAGAGTCATAGTACAGCAATTCATCTTTGTCAATAAAAGAAATATGTGTTTCTATTGGAAACTATCTCTTTTCTGGGTTCCTAGGATGCATTTCTGTAGTAAATTTCTTGTGTTATCTCAGGAAGTCATTCAATTGCAACAATTAATGTGCTTAGGCTTCTTACCTTAAACTGCTTTTAATCACATTCGCGTAGAAAAGCAAAGTACCATAAGAGTAAAATACTCCCTGGTGTATTGAGGTCTATCTCTTTGAAGAACTTGATGTCAGTGAAAACTCACAGCTACATTCAATTATTTGCTTGGATAGCAATCTTTTCATTAGAAGAAGTGTCCTGGGAACCTCTTTTTGGCATCTGGGACTCTCTAGTGACTACCCCCAATTCCTCATTCCAGGACCCAACAGGGATGGCATTAGCCGAAATATCCAACAAAGGGGAGAGAAAACCTGTAGAGACCATATCCAGTGGTTAGGCACAGCCCTCGGTTGAGGGATGGGGCCACCCACCCGTCTCAAAAATATTAATCCAGAATTGCTCCTGTCTAAAGGAAATGTAGAGCACAAAGAGTGGAGGAGTTAGAGAAAGGACTGAAGGAGTTGAAGGGGTTTACAGCCCCACTGGAAGAACAACAGTATCAACCAACCAGACTCCCATAGCTCCCAGGGGCTAAACTACCAACCCAAGAGGGACCCATGGCTCTAGCTGCATATGTAGCAGAGAATTGCCTTATCTGGTATCAATGGGAGAAGAGGCCTTGGTCCTGTGAAGGTTCGATGCCCCAGTGTAGAGAAATGCCAGGGTGGTGAGGTGGGAGTGGGTGGCTGGGTGGGTGGAGCATCCTTATAGAAGCAAGGGGGAGGGGGATGGGATAAGAGGTTTCTAGAGGGAAAACCAGGAATGCAGATAACATTTGAAATGTAAATAAAGAAAATAACTTTTATTTAAAAAAAAAAAAAAAAAAGAAGTGTCTTGAGAGCAACCATGTCCACAGCAATGAGTGCCTAGAACAAAGGAATACTTAAATATTAATAATATTGATAAATTAATAAGAAAATACTTTAAGATATAACCACGAATTTTTTTTTTTCTATAAGGATTCAGGTACTGTTAAGGATAGCTAGTCTTTTGTTTTCAACAAATATTGAGGACCTAATATTTGTTAGATATTGAACAAGGAATAATTATACAGAAAATAGTTTTTGCCTTCTTACAACTTATAGTTCAGTGACAAGTGGCCAAAAGTATGAGATAGAGATAGATTTTCTATTCATGATAATAAGCTATTATAAAATCGAGTTAGGGAACAAAGACTGAACAGAGAAACTTTAAGTGAGATTTTATTATATCAACTTTTTAAAATTTCATTTTATTTTTTACTTATTCACTTTGCATCCTACTCACTGGCCCCTCCCAGTACCCCTCCCACAATCCTTTCCCCATCCCCTATCCCCTTCTCCTCTGAGCAGATGTCCTCCTCCTGGCTATCCCCCACCCTGGTACTTCAAGTTTTTGCTAGGCTAGGTGCTTCCTCTCCCACTGAAGCCAGACAAAGTAGCCCAGCTAGAACATATCCCATGTATAGGCAACAACTTTTGGGACAGACCCCACTCCAGTTGTTCGGGACCCATATGAAAGCCAAGCTACATATCTACTGCATATCTGCAGGGAGACCTAGGTCCAGTCTGTATATGTTCTTTGGTTGGTAGTTCAGATTCTGAGAGCCCCAAGGGTCCAGGTTAGTCCGCGGTTTTGGTCTTCCTATGGAGTTCCTATCCCCTTCAGGGCCTCAATTCTTCCTATTCTTCCATAAGAGTTCCCAAGCTCCAACCAAGGTTTGGCTATGGGTGTTTGTATCTGAATCAGCTGCTGGGTGGAGCCTCTCAGAGACAGCCATACTAGGCTCCTGTCTGCAAGTATAACAGAGTATCATTATAGTGTCAGGGATTAGTGCTTGCCCATAGGATGGGTCTCAAGTTGGGCTAGGTATTAGTTGGTCATTCCCTCAGTCTCTGCTCCATGTTTGTCCCTGCATTTCTTGTAGACAGGATATATTTGGGGATGAAAGTTTTGTGGGTGCATTGGTGTCCCTATAGTTCCATTGGAGTTCTCGCCTGGCCAGAGGAGGTGACCACTTCAGGTTCCATATCTCCAGTGCTGTGAGTCATACCTAAGGTCACCTCCATTGATTCTTGGATGCCTCTGTTATCCCAAGTCTCTGTCTTGTCCTGGACATGCCCTCTACCTATATCAACTTTATTTAATTATTTACTTAGGTGAGATAGGCTCTCATGATGTAATTCTGGGTGGCTTCCAGCACACTGTATAGCCAAGGCTGGTCTCCAACTCATGATCTTCTTGCTAGAGCCTCTCAGAATGCTAGGGTTACAGGTGTGTTCCACCATCACAGCACAAAATAACTTGCATGATATAAACTGTTATGTAGAGTTCGTATGACCTATAGACTCTACTTCTAATTACATCAAGTTGCTGTTTTAAATTTAGTTTTGTGAAAGCTAAGCAGCTGTCCTTATGTGCAACATTTAAGCATGGAATTGCCTTCTCTTTTAGCTATTTTATGTTCACTTACCATGTCTTTCTTTCCTGTATATTATAAACCCACAAGCAAACAGGAAACAAAATAAAGTGTGATAAATGCTATGTTATTTGCTTCAAAGCATCCCAACCAACCTTTTTCTTTAACCAACAGCACCAAAACCAATGATAATTACTTCTGAGTCTGTGTCTCAGCACTTTTAATTTAGATGCAGTTAATTTACATAACAGTTTAGCTGTGAATTTGGCAGGAAACTCCTGAAGAGTTATTCTGCTTCTGCAAAGAGTGTGCTTAATATGTAATAAGCAAATCTCCTGTGCAGTGGTACTGTTTTTATGTTTAAAGTTAAAACGCTACTCTGGGCATTCATAAGTTGACAAAAGCTTTCTTTTCTCCCCCATATCATCAACAAGCATTGCTTTTCCTAAAAGTGGTATATAGTAAAGTCTGCTGAATTTTTCAAGCCTATGTACCAACACAGTGGAGATTATATCCAAACATTTTGTGAGTTTAATTTTTATGAGTACAAAAAATGACATACTCATGTATTTGTGATAGGCAGAAAAATATAGATGGGGTAATAATAATCCACAATGCTATGACCTGAAGCTAACCACTTTTTTATTTCAATTTTTGAGACAGAGTCTCACTATGCAGCTAAAACTGTACCGAATCTCACTCTGTAGACTGAGAGGGAGACCTTCAGCTCACAAAAATCAGTCTGATTCTGCCTCCTGAGTGTTGAGATTAAAGGCATATACCAGAAAGCCTGGCTTAAGAGTATCACATTATGTTGAACTAAGTATTTCATGTTTTCTTCTGTTTGTCTCTGTCACGCTGTCTCTCTCTTCTTTTCCCTTCTCTTCTCTTCTTTTCTGTTCTCTTCTCTTGTCTTCTCTTCTCTTTCTCTCTCTCTATATATCTCTGTGTGTCTCTGTATCTGTTTTCTCTCTCTCTCTCCTTTTGTGTGTATGTGTGTCTGTGTGCACGTGTGTGTGTGTGTGTGTGTGTGTGTGTGTGCACATTTAACAAGTTCCATAGTAAACTTCTCAGGCCAATTTAGCTATGTCATGTGGGTTTCTGTTTGATTATTAGGGGTTAATTACACTCCAAGGGGAATTTTCACACAAAGATACTGTGAATGACCACTAATGGGCTCCTTCTTTTTATTCATTCATTTTAAGAAATTTTTATTTTAGAATATCTCAAACTCAAAATAAGTTTAATAAATTAATGAAACTACATGTGTTCATTCACTCAGCTTGAATAGCTGTCAATGTTCTATTCCTCTTGTTTCTACTGTTACCCCTTACACAAGCAACTTGATTGTTGGATTCAAATACTTCTTTCTGTGGATCAAATTTGCATATTTTAAAATGGGTACATTTTAACTGCATGAAAAGCAATTACTTGCCTAACCAGATGGTACCCTATGATCTCTTTACAAAAGATCCTCCCTTCAAGAATTTCAAGAAAATGGAATATTGATTTTTCAGGATGAAGAGATGGTTCAGCAGTTAAGAACACACTGTTTACTTGAGGTTCAGTTGCTAGCACCTACATGGGGGTTCACAGCCACCAAGATGTCCAGCTCCAGGGGATTTGATACAACTTTTCTGCACTCTGTGGGCATCAGGCACAAAAGTGGTTCACACACGTCATGCAGACAAGCTACTGATCACATAAAAATAGCATGAATCTAAGAAAAAAAGAATTCTACATCTTCCAAACTTAGTGTACCTGTTCACATATGGTAATGTTCTTGTTTATGGTTCCTAACTTGTTTGTTTTTTGTTGTTGTGTATATAAGTAATTTATTCTGTCATTGTGCATTGTTGTTTCTTAGTAGTCTATGAATATAAGTTGTTTACCCACTTTACTATTGCTGAAGAAATATTGAGAAATTTCAGTTTGGATTATTATGAATACGAATTTATATGATAAACAATTCTGTTGCACAATTTTATTCACAGTTATACTTTATTTTACTAATAAATGACTAACATGGTAATGGGAATTTTAATCGGGTAGGTATATGTTTACTTTTATGAAGACTTGCCTGATTTTTCCAAAGTGGGTGTACAAATTTCAACTCTACCAACAAGATGTAACCATCCTCATACACATTAGCTATTATTGTATATTCTGTTGTTATATTTTGGTCTATTTATTAGTTTGACTGACTCCCTAGAAGATACATCTCTAGGCAAAGCTCTGGTTCACTGGATACCAATGATATCATAATGTCTACAATGTTGCAAAAAAAAAAAAAATATGACCACAATTGAGCTGGAACACTGGCATACAGAGCACAGAAAAACAACAACAACAACAACAACAACAAAACCCACTTGTTTTTATTGGCTTGGCCAATCCGAGCAAACTCTCACAATCTATTTCTTGCTATATTTGGGGAAAGTAAATGATAGGGTTTCTTGAATGTATAAGAAGCAGAGTTTCTCCTGTTGCACAAGGACAGAGTAACAGTATTAAGGACATATATGGACTTCCTCCTGGTGGAGAATCATTGTTTTGGGACTATCTTGCATACCAGGTTTTCCTCACGGTATTCTCAAATACTTGGTGGCCATCACATTGGACCTGATGGGCAGTGAAGCCATGATTTAAGGATACACTTGACTCCAGAATACACAAAAATGACAGTGGACAAAGACTTATCATTTTGAGGGTTACATCAACTCTTACATTGAAATTTCTTGATCCTCAAGATATGCTGAGCCAGAGCCTTAGGACAAGTAGATTACATAGTCTTTTCAAACTCCATGTACCTGTCCTAGGCAAAGGAGTTCCATTCTGTTGTCATTAGCACATAATAGCCAAGTTGTTTAAACCTACGGATGTGCTACCAGCTCCATTTAGTTCTTTAAGTTGTTTGTGAAATATCCAAGAGGAGAAACCCCATGGTAAGTTAGTGAGATAGACGTCATGGACACTCTAAGATGTCAATGATTTTGGAGAAGTAAATCCTAATAGAGACAGTACAGGACTTATTCTCTCAGAAGAAGTCTAGAAAGATCTACAGGATTCCTAAACCACAGTGATAGTTGTGGAGGAAATGACCATGACTGAGCTATATAAAGCTGCATTCTTGATAATTCCTAAAAGTTGGAAGGTGACACAGGGAGGGCAGGTAGGAGTGCAGAGGCTTGGGATTAATGAAGCTCTTAAATGAGCATTAAAGTACAATGAAGAAAATACAAATATAGAAACAAAATTGGAAGTATGTTTATGTTGATTTTATTAATATGTATTATATATGTATGAGAATTATAATGAAACCCATTATTATATATGTTTAGTGTATGTGAATTTTAAAGGTAAACTATTAAATAGCCATGTGATTATGCATAAATGGAAATCATTTAAGCATTCTTTCTCATAGTACTAATAGATGGATTCATGTAATTGCTGGATATGGAATCATACCTTGTTGAATCTTTCAACTAGATGTATGAGTGATGTGAATTGGTAAAGATCTTTTCCCAATCTGTTGGTTACCACTTTGTCCTACTTACAGTGTCCTTTGCCTTACAGAAACTTTGCAATTTTATGAGGTCCCATTTGTCAATTCTTGATCTTAGAGCATAGGCCATTGGTGTTCTGTTCAGGAACTTTTCCCTGTGCCTAGGTATTCAAGGGTCTTCCCCACCTTCTCTTCTATTAGTTTCAGTGTGTCTGGTTTTATGTGAAGGTCCTTTATCCACTTGGACTTGAACTTTGTACAAGGAGATAAGAATGGATCGATTTGCATTCTTCTGCATGCTGTCCTCCAGTTGAACCAGCACCATTTGTTGAAAATGCTGTCCTTGTTCCACTGGATGGTTTTAGCTCCTTTGTCAAAGATCAAATGACCATAGGTGTTTGGGTTCATTTTTGGGTCTTCAACTCTATTCCACTGATCTTCTTGCCTGTCTCTGTACCGATACCAGGCCGTTTTTATCACTATTGCTCCATAGTACAGCTTGAGGTCAGGGATGGCGATTCCTCCAGAAGTTCTTTTATTGTTGAGAATGGTTTTCGCTATCCTGGGTTTTTTGTTGTTCCAAATAAATTTGAGAATTTCTCTTTCTAGCTCTGTAAAGAATTGAGTTGGTATTTTAATGGGGATTGCATTGAATCTGTAGATTGCTTTTGGCAAAATGGCCATTTTTATTATAATAATCCTGCCGATCCATGAGCATGGGAGATCTTTCCATTTCCTGAGATCTTCTTCAATTTCTTTCTTCAGAGACTTGAAGTTCTTGTCATACAGATCTTTCACTTTCTTGGTTAGGTTCACCCCGAGGTATTTTATATTATTTGTGACTATTGTGAAGGGTGTCATTTCCCTAATTTCTTTTTCAGCCTGTTTATCTTTCACGTAGATGAAGGCTACTGATTTGTTTGAGTTGATTTTGTAACCTGCCACCTTGCTAAGTTGTTTATCAGGTTTAGGAGTTCTCTGGTGGAAGTTCTGGGGTCACTTAAGTATACTATCATATCATCTGTGAATAGTGATATTTTGACTTCTTCCTTTCCTATTTGTATTCCTTTGACTTCTTTTTGTTGTCTAATTGCTCTGGCTAGGACTTCCAGTACTATATTGAATGGGTAGGGAGAGAGTGGGCAGCCTTGTCTAGTCCCTGATTTTAGTGGGAATGCTTCAAGTTTCTCTCCATTTAGTTTGATGTTGGCTATTGGTTTGCTGTATATTGCTTTTACTATGTTTAGGTATGGGCCTTGAATTCCTCATTTTTCCAAGACTTTTACCATGAAGGGATGTTGAATTTTATCAAATGCTTTCTGAGCATCTAGTGAGATGCTCCTGTGTTTTTTTTTCTTTGAGTTTTGTTTATATAGTGGATTACATTGATGGATTTCCGAATATTGAACCATCCCTGCATTCCTGGGATAAAACCCACTTGATCATGATGGATGATTGTTTTGATGTGTTCTTGGATTCGGTTTGCTAGAATTTTATTGAGTATTTTTGCATCAATATTCATAAGAGAGATTGGTCTGAAGTTCTCTTTCTTTGTTGGGTCTTTGTGAGGTTTAGGTATGAGTGTGATTGTTGCTTCATAGTACAAATTGGGTAGTGTTCCTTCTGTTTCTATTTTGTGGAATAGTTTGAAGAGAATTGGTATTAGGTCTTCCTTGAAGGTTTTAATAGAATTCTGCACTAACACCATCTGGTCCTGGGCTTTTTTTGGTGGGGAGACTTTTAATGACTGCTGCTATCTCTTTAGGGGTTATGGGACTGTTCAGATGGCTTATTTGCTCCTCATTTAACTTTGGTACCTGGTATCTGTCTAGAAAATTGTCCATTTCATCCAGATTTTCCAGTTTTGTTGAGTATAGCCCTTTGTAGTAGGAGCTGATGATTTTTTGAATTTCCTCAGTTTCTGTTGTTATGTCTCCCTTTTCAGATCTGATTTTATTAATTTGGATACTGTCTCTGTGCCCTCTGGTTAATCTCGCTGAGGGTTTATCTATCTTGTTGACTTTCTCAAATAACCAACTCCTGGTTTTATTGATATTTTGTATAGTTCTTTCTGTTTCTACTTGGTTGATTTCAGTCCTGAGTTTGATTATTTTCTGACGCCTACTCCTCTTGGGTGTATTTGCTTCTTTTTGTTCTAGAGCTTTCAGGTGTGCTGTCAAGTTGTTAATGTGTGCTCTCTCCAATTTCTTTTTGTAGGCACTTAGAGCTATGAGTTTTCCTCTTAGCACTGCTTTCATGGAGTCCCACAAGTTCTGGTATGATGTTTCCTCATTTTCATTAAATTCTAGAAAGTCTTTAATTTCTTTCTTTATTTCTTCCTTGAGAAAATCATCATTGAGTAGAGCGTTGTTCAGTTTCCACATGCATGTGGGTTTTCCCTTGGTTCTGTCATTATTAAAGACCAGCCTTAGTCCGTGGTGATCTGATAGGATGCAAGGGATAATTTCAATCTTTTTGTATCTGTTGAGGACTGTTTTGTGACCAATTATATGGTCTATTTTGGAGAAGCTACCATGAGGTGCTGAGAAAAAGGTGTATTCTTTTGCTTTAGGATGAAATGTTCTATAGATATTTGTTAAATCCATTTGGTCCATAACTTCTGTTAATTTCAATGTGTCTTTGTTCAGTTTCTGTTTCCACGATCTGTCCATTGGAGAGAGCTGGGTGTTAAAATCCTCCACTATTATTGTGTGAGGTGCAATGTGTGCTTTGAGCTTTAGTAAAGTTTCTTTTATGTATGTGTGTGCCCTTGCATTTGGAGTGTAGATGTTCAGAAGTGAAAGTTCATCTTGGTAGATTTTTCCTTTGATGAGTATGAAGTGTCCTTCCTTATCTTTTTTGATTACTTTTGGTTGAAAGTCGATTTTATTTGACATTAGAATAGCTACTCCAGCTTGTTTCTTGGGACCATTTGCTTGGAAAATTGTTTTCCATCCTTTTCCTCTGAGGTAATGCCTGTCTTTGTCTCTGAGGTGCGTTTCTTGTATGCAGCATAATTCTGGGTCCTGTTTATGTGTATCCAGTCTGATAGTATACATCTTTTTATTGGAGAATTGAGTCCATTGATGTTAAGAGATATTAAGGAAAAATGATTGTTGTTTCCTATTATTTTTGTTATTAGAGGTGGAATTATGTTTGTGTAGCTACCTTTTTTTGGGGTTGTTGGAAGATTGCTTCTGTGCTTTTTCTAGGTTGTAGTTACCTTCCTTGTGTTGGCATTTTCCATCAATTATCCTTTGAAGTGCTGGGTTTGTGGGAAGATATTGTGCGAATTTGGTTTTGTCATGGAATATCTTGGTTTCTCCATCTATAGTGATTGAGGGTATTGCTGGGTATAGCAGTCTGGGCTGGCATTTGTGTTCCCTTAGGGTCTGTATGATATCAGACCAGGATCTTCTGGCTTTTATAGTCTCTGGTGAAAAGTCTGGTGTAATTCTTATAGGTCTGCCTTTATATGTTACTTGACCTTTTTCCCTTACTGCTTTTAGTATTTTCTCTTTGTTTTGTGCATTTGATGTTTTGATTATTATGTGATGGGAGGTATTTCTTTTCTGGTCTAGTCTGTTTGGTATTCTGTAGGTTTCTTGTATGTTTATGGGCATCTCATTCTTTAGGTTGGGGAAATTTTCCTCTATAATTTTGTTAAAGATATTTACTGGCCCTTTAAATTGGGAATCTTCACTCTTATCTATACCTATTATCCTTAGGTTTGGTCTTCTCATTGTGTCTTGGATTTCCTGGGTTTCTGGGTTAGGAGCTTTTTGCATTTTGCATTTTGTTTGACAGCTGTGTCAATGTTTTCCATGGTATCTTCTGCACCTGAGATTCTCTCTTCTATCTCTTGTATTCTGTTGGTGATGCTTGCGTCTATGACTCCTGATCTCTGTCCTACGTTTTCTATCTCCAGAGTAGTCTCCCTTTGAGATATCTTTATTGTTTCTATTTCCATTTTTAGATCCTGGATAGTTTTGTTCAATTCCTTCACCTGTTTGGTTGTGTTTTCTTTCTATTCTTTAAGGGACTTTTGTGTTTCCTCTTTAAGGGCTTCTACCTGTTTACCTGTGTTCTCTTTCAATTCTTTAAAGGATTTTTGTGTTTCCTCTTTAAGGGCTTCTACCTGTTTACCTGTACTCTCCTGTATTTCTTTAAGGGAGTTACTTATGTCCTTCTTAAAATCCTCTATCATCATCATGAGAAGTGATTTTAATTCTGAATCCTGTTTTTTTCCTGTGTTATGGGGTATCCAGGGCTTGCAATGGTGGGAGATCTGGGTTCTGATGATGTCAGGTAACTTTGGTTTCTGTTGCTTGTGTTCTTGCGCTTGCCTTTCACCATCTGGTTGACTCTAGTGTTACCTGTGCTCACTGTGTCTGACTGGAGTCTGTCTTTCCAGTTATCTTGCTTGTGTCAGAACTCCTCAGATTCCAGATGTCTCTGTGTTCCTGTGATCCTAAGCTCCCTCTGCTCTGGATGCAGTAGGTCCTCCTCTGCTCTGAATGCAGTAGGTCTTCTAGGATGTCTCAGGATCCGGTGTTTCCACAGGAGCAGACCAGCTAAGTGTCTGCCCCAGGCAAAAGGACCGGGATCCGGTGGGCAGAAGGGAGGTAGTATTCTGGAGTGACGGGGTTTGGGTGCCTGGTTGTTCCTTAATCCCCACCTGGCTCCCAGTTGTAACTCTGGGGCGTGGGATAGTGGGCAAGGTGTCTTACCCTCTGCTCTGAATGCAGTGGGTCCTCTAGGATGTGTCAGGATCAGGTGTTTCCACAGGAGCCACTTATAGATATTTTGAAACACACAGTTGGAATCATGTTTACAGAATCCAATTTATAACTACATTTTAACTTTCTTCTTGAGGGCTTGGCAGAAGAAGAAATATTAAATTTTTATCAAGTTTAATTTTTAATACATAATATTTTCTATTAGAGAGTGATATAGAAAGATTTTACCTTACATTGCTGAAATAAATCTACTTGATCATAATATATTTTCTGTTTTATGCATTAATGGCAACAATTTCACAATGTTTGGTATGATCATTTTTGATGTGTGTATTTGAGAGATGACACTCTTTTGTCTCTTCTTCAGATAACCTGGCTGTCATTAAAAACCAAACAGGCTCCTAAGGGATGACAACAAACCATAGCAAACTAAAATATAGTAAGAGAAAACAAAGCATCACATTGAAGATGGGCACAGCAAACAAACAGAAGTAAAATGGCCCCAAGAGAAGGAATAACATTTTATCAGAAGTTTTCTTTTAGATTACAAAATCATTTGGAAAATCTTTTCTTTGTATCCCAAGTGTGTATAAAATAATTTGTTTCTGAAATGTTTGATAGACTCACAAGTGAAATTATCTGAGCTTGAAGTTTCATTTGTATACATGTTTCTACTTATGATTTCAATTATCCTGACAGATACAAGACAATCCAGACAATTTTTTTCTTTCATCTAGTGACTACTTGGGTAAGTTGTTCTTTTCTTATTTTTTTTTCTAATTTGTTGACATCAAATATCTTATATAATATGTATTGAATCTGAGTCTGATTATTCATCCTTGATAGTGATTATTTACAGTTTTTACTCTTATTTTCTAGGTCTCTTAGGCTTTTATGAATTGTGTTACCATCTCCAAAGATAAACATTTCATGTACTATCTTTTTACAATGTATGTGTGGCTTTATGGGATATATATTATGTATACTTCATTATATTGCTCTAGGTTCAATTTGATACTGTTTTTCTGGTGCTATAAAACAGAAAATGAATGCTTTTACCTGTTATTTCTTGTATTTATTATTTTTATACATAATTTTCCTTAACCCTTTCCTTTCTTAAACTCTTCCCATATACGCCTTTTGCTCTCATTCAAACTCATGTCTTATTTCTTTTTCTGTTCTTGTTGTTTCTAGTGGTAGTAGTGGTGTGTGTGTGTGTGTTCCTTAATATATAAATAAAACATGATTAAGTCCATATAATGTCACTTATATTTATATGCTGTAAGTGCTGACTATTTGGTACTAGACAACCAATTACCTCATGAGCTCTTCCTTGTTAGCATGTGTATTGGTGTCCCTGTTCAGGTCATGTTTACGTAGCAATATTGGTAAGAGTTTATAGGGGTAGCTTCTGAAAATCCTAGAATACACAATCTTACAGAAAATCCCCAGGTCTCCTGGATCTTACAAGCATTGACCCCTTTCTTCCACAGTAATACCTGAACCTTAGGAGAAGGAGTTGTGTTATAGATGTATCAGTTGGAACTGAGCTTTGCAACTCTGCATTTTGCTTGGTGTGATATACTGTAATGGTCTCCATCTACTGTAAAGAAAAGTTTATTTTGTGATGCATGAGAACTGCACTTTCTGTTGGTATAAGGATAAATATAGTTAGGGGTTGTTCTGGTTTATCAAAGTGGTGGTTTTAAGTTCTCCTCCAAGACCTATGATCTCACTAGACCCGGGGCACTATACAAATATATCAGTGCCTTTCTTAGCCATCATGAGAGAAGCTTCTTCTTGAAATGAATAAACCTAACACAGAGACCCACAAATAAACAATGTTCAATCAATGGGAAAGAGATATTGGAGCACTAGGTCCCAAACGGAATATCTTCATCAAATTCTTTCATTGCCCAGGACCTATTCAAAAGAAGAAGCAGAAAGTTTGTAAAGCCAGAGGTGATGAATAACTTCAAGCAAACAGTATCCTCCAGGTACAACAGGACTGCTGCATATATGAACTTATAGAGATTGTGGCAGCACACATAGGGCCTACTCACGTTTAAGTCAGACAAGCTCTCAGGGCTAATAGGAGCAAGTTGACATACCTGCATTGTCACCTCTACCCAAGAATCTCTATGCACAGTTGATACCTACTTGCAAATAAAAGATTAGTCTCCTCCAGGGGAGTCTCACTGGGGATACTAACCCCACTCCAGGGTAAGTTTTATACCCAGGAATATATGAGATATCCCATACCAAACGAACTCAATGATAATTTCTGTGCACTTTTTTTCCTCATAGTTTTGTTTGTGCATATTTTCAATTTCTGTTTTTGTTTTTATGGGGTTTATTGGTGGCAGTTCCTGGCTTTGTTTCTTTTTTAATTGTTTCTTTAAAAGAGAGGGAAAAGAGGTCATGGAGTTGGTTGGCTAGGTATGTGGGGTGCAGATCTGGGAAGGGTTGAGAGAGGAGAAAAGTATGATATAGGGAGATTGGATAAGTTTAATGTAGCAGGCATGAATTCTCTTCTATTGAGTGGGTCTTAAGTCTAATAGATGGCTGTTAGTTACTCCCAGGATATAAATGCCACTATTATACCTTTAGGATATCTTGTATTTTATAAATAATGCAAACATTAATATAGTTACACTTGGAATTACAAACTTATTACTTATTCTCTTATAAAATTGTGCTTTTCTGTTTTATTCCTTTTGTTCTTTTTATCTTACATGAAAAAATAAAATAGTTAATATTTATTCTATATATAGTTGGCTAAAATTAATGTCATATGAGTCTTAGAAGCTAAGTATATGAAAATACAAAAATAATAGCCATTATTTTATTTTATATAATAACAAAATTAATAGAAAATAAAATTTCTTATATCTAGATAAATCTTCCTCAAACGAATTTTGAACAAAAGATTTTAAAAGCTTAGGTGGGGAGGAGAGACAGTTCATGTAAAAATAAACAAATATCAGAATAGCATCAGGCTTCTTATAGAAAAAATGATATTAGAAAATAATGCAAGTGACCCTTCAAATTCACAGGAACAAATTCTTTGTCTCAGAGCTCCAAAATAATATATGTACATATACTTTACATATATATTATATTTAATGTTGTATTAAGTCTTTGAAAATTGCACTGATGCATCCAATGTACTTGATATTAACCCCACTCCTCTCTTAAGATCCATCACACACGTCCATCCTTTCCTTTCTATTTAAATAATCCATTGAGTCAATTTACGTTGCATATATATTAGGAATAGAAGATATCTCTCATCAATCTGTTAATCAGGGTTCTCCCAGTGATACTTAAAACAATATAGGCTATACATTGATACTGTCGCCCACAAAAAAAATGATTTTACAGCCTTATTATTGAAGACAAATAAACATTGATCATAAGACATGAGGAATTAATCTGACAGTGAGTTTCCCTGCTGGTAGCTTTCATAGTAGCAGAAAGTGTTGGTGCTTCTGAGAAGAAATAGTCTACCTAGCTGTGAACCACAGCTGTGAACCATATGGACAACAAAATGAACACTATAGCAAGATGTGTCAGTGGGTACAATAGTGGCACAAGTGTTGTGATGATAACTTACCACTTTGTGATTGGATTTAAGGTCCACTCTATAGGAGGAAACAGATGCATGCAATTAAAAATCTAGCAAAGACCCCATGTTTGGGGAGCTTATGGCTCCCAGAACTAAACCTACTACTATTTGCTAAATAGAGATCAAACTTCCCTCTAAATTCATACTTCTATACTCATAGGAGTATCCCTCTCAGACCACATCAGAGGAGTTTCTTTGTGGGGTGGAGGGTAGTTACCTCAGAACCTCCCAGCTGGTTAAGTGTCTGTAGAGTTGTCAACCACAAATAACAGTGGGACTGCGTAAGGGTATCCTAGTTCTTGGCTGGGCATGGGCCTAGAACCCCGAGACTCCAAGGGAGAAACGGCAGGAGTTCAGCCACATCCCCAGAACTCAGAGTCCTAACAAGCAGTCAATCTCCATAGACCTACAGTGTTCAGTCACGTAGGCCATTACAGCCCCTCCCAAAGTGCAGAGGTAGAGGGTGTGACTACAGGCCTCAGGCCCTAGAGATTTACATACTAATGAAGGTCAGAGGGTGGAGCCAATTAACCATTCCTCCCCAGAACCTCCCCCTTTCTCCCTCCCTACTTAACTCAGGTCTGCCCTGAGTTTGGGGGGGATATATCCAGATCCATCCACCATCCACCATGACAATAAACCCTTTTGGAACCAAGGACTTCCTTGTATCATTGGGGCCTGCTGGGCCTGCTGCCACCGAAGCCTTCAGCCACTGGAACCTGGGACCTTCCTCCTTGGTATGTGAGACAGGCTGCCTCCAGGCAGCCTCCACCACGCAGGTCCTGGGGCCTGCTGCTGTGGCCCACCAGTTTTTTCCCACAAATAACAATGTATATCACACCTTCCCCTGCAAGCTCAGGGACCACTGCAGAAGAGGGGGATTTTTTAAAAGAGACAGCTGTATTTTTATGTACTTTTTAAATTTATTTTCTTTTTTTATTTTCTTCTGTGTAGACACATTGTAGGGGTTGTATAATAAAGTTTTTTTTTACTGTAATGTCTTTAGTTGTTATATCATTTTAATTAATAATTAATTTTGGATTTTATTACTTCATACAGTTAAATTAGAATAAGTTTGGTTCACTTCACCTTTCTATTTTCTTAAATCGTATGAGTCACAGACTCACATATTTCTTCAAGTATGTTCCTGCCCTTTGCTCAGCTCTATGCTATGTCTTATATGACAGGGTTTTTGTTTGTTTGTTTTCCAGTTCTGGCAGGTGGCAAGATAATATTCAGAGTCCTTTGGGAACTTTGGAAATTCATTAGCCTGGTGCTTTATAGTGATTCTTTTTTCCCTACCTCATAAATATTTTGTCTTCATGCATGGATAGACTCAAGGGGACACCTCTATAGATCTATGCTCTATAGAGCATTTTCCTGTCTGGGATGCTGCCTTACAATTTACTGGCTCTATAAGTTTCTCTCACCTCTGCTTTTCCTCTACTCAACTCAGAAATGTAACTAGCCCTGCTCTGGTTCTCCCTCTATTCACATAACAACGTAAAGAAATTTTAGGTGATAAATTTGGACATTTTGAAGAAATGCTTCATTATTTTCCCAATCTTTGTGAAAAATGGTCTTATACTGCCCGTTGTTCAATAGAAAAACTGTTGCTAGTTGTTTAAGCTAAGGGGGTGGATATAATCTCTATTTTTCCTTTTAAATTTTCTTCAGCTTTAGTGAAATATGATTTACAGGAAGTGTGTGTGTGTGTGTGTGTGTGTGTGTGTGTATTCAGATTATATAGTTGTGAAGTTTTGATATATATGTGTATTGTGAGATCTATATTACTCTCACATGGAGAAATGCAGACAATTGTGAGAAATTTCATCATTTCCCTTTTACTTTAGACATTTTAAAGCCTGTATTTTATTTATTTAAACTGACTAAACAGAGCTGTTTATTTTAAGATTGTTACAAATTCTCTAGCCTCTGTTGGTTATTCTTTTTCTATTGTTGTATAAATTATTACAAATTTATTTGCTTAATCTACAACCAGTATTATACTAGCTCAGCATAGTTTTAGCCAAAAATTCAGGTCAAGTTCTCTGCTACAGTCAAAGATTTTTCCAGGCTGCATTTCCACTGCAGCTTAGTATGTTTTTCAAGTCTAGTTTTTTTTTTTTTTTTCAGTTTTAGACTGAATTTTCTGCTTCCTAGTAGATCATCAACTGGAGTACAAGGGGTATGCTTTTAGTCCCCAGATTTCTGATTCCTGTGCTGCATGACCCTACCAATCTTCAAAGCCATCTGCAAAACCTATGTGTCAAATATTTCTCAGAGTTCAAAACTCTTCATCAAGAGAATCTTAATATTTGGGCCTATAGTTTTAAAATTATTTCACATAGTACTGTATTACATGAGTCTTTTTTCAATTTTTAAAAAGTATATATTTTATATTAAACATATTTCCCATAACCCCCTCCTTGTCATGGAATAAAGTAAATCTTTGCAAAACAAAAGAAAACGTCCCTCTCTCCCCTATCAACCACTAATTCTGTTTAAATTTTTTATGAGAGATGGAGTCCTTTGAGACCCTTCATATTCCATGTCCATGACATGGTGCTGACAAGCCCAATCTTGTGCAGAAATTATGTAGGTAATCCAACTACTACACATTCAAGAGTATGATAGCCATGTCATGCTCATATGTCAGTTCCACACACACACGCACACACACACACATACGTACACACACACACAGAGCTCTTACATTCTTCCTGCTTTTTATGATGTTTTCTGAGCCTTGCAAAGTGTGGTACAAATAATCCATTTAGGACCTAATATTCAACAGTCATTTATTCTTTGTACTTTTATTAGTTATGAGTTTTTCACTACTTAAGCTAACTAATTTGGAACCTTCAATACAACTTGAAAATCTTTTCATAGCATCATTGTTCAATTTCTGGAAAGAGGATCATGGGGCTGCTCGTATTATATTATATCTTACAATTTTGTCTACCGTTCTCAATGTTTTTATTGACTTAGGTGTCCTTTGCTCCATCCTGTATGAGTATGGTTATAGGTGAATGTTTTCTTGGCATTATATTTAAAATTGTACTAATTGAAATAATGCAAGCCATAGAACACAGTTTTTCTTCTCCAGACAGGATTTTTGTTTATAGTAAGTCCCTGTGGGTACAGTATTTCAGGAGCAACATTAAACATTGCATTTGTCTGCACACCCTGTGGCTAGTTAACTCCTGGCACCCTTTATATTGAGGATATAGCCTTTTGGTGTCCCTGCTTTGAAGAGATAATAATTGGTCCAATCCACCCATCCTGTTAAGGTTCTGAGATTTGGCCTTTTTACCTTATTACCTCAGGATATTTGACAGAAATACAGCATCTTTATGGAGAGACTTATTTACATTGCTAGAGAAGATGCCAGTGAAGCCTTAGAAAATAAAGAGATGAGCTAATTTTCATGGAATGTGGGCAGAATGACAGAAGTAAAGAAAGTCGCAGAATAAAAAAGAAAGATTTTTGAGGATGCTTGGAATGATGATAAAACTTATTGACACATACCTGTTTAGTGATTTACCTTATGATCCTCGTGATATTTTCATTAGATATTTTTAAGAAGAAACAAAATGGATATTAAAAAAGAATACAAACATTTTCAAGAAGCTGTTAGCCCCTTTGATCTACAGTGCAATGAATTCAATGGGTATTAGAATATTTGAAATTTACTTATATGTAAAAATTAAGAACAATATATAGCTTAAAATTGATGACTTAAATATTTTATAATACTTCAGATTTTAAGATAGATTTATCTATCTATCTATCTATCTGTCTGTCTGTCTGTCTGTCTATCTATCTATTATCTGTCTATCTATCTATCTATCTATCTATCTATCTATCTATCTATCTATGGTTTTATGGGTATGGATATTTTGCCTTCATGTAAGTATGTGCACTAGCTCTGTGCCTGGTGTCCATAAATATCAGAATAGGGTATCAAATACTCTGAAGCTGGAATTATAGATGGTTGTGAGCTACAACAATGTTTGTGTTGGGAATTAAAATGTCTCAAAAACTGAAGTCATGAAACTGCCAGGTAAATTAATGGAGTTAGAACTAATCATCCAGAAAGAGGTTACCCACACTCAGACAAATGAACGTTGCCTGTTTCTGCATATACATGAATGTGAGCTATTAAGCTTTAGACATGTGTGTTTCAAACTGAATAATCACAGAGGTTAGGTCACTTGCCAACACAAAACTAACTCCATTTTTTGTGTGTGTATGGACGTGGACATTGAATACAGAAGTGTATCTTAGTCTATGTTAGTGTGTGAGTCTGTCTATGTCTCTATGTCTTTGTTTTAGTTTGTCTTTTGGAGTTTTTTGTTTGTTTTGATTTGGGCTGTTTTACTGAGGGAGAAAGAGCAATATGTTGGATGGGGAAGATAACGGAGGAGTTTGAGGAGGAGAAAGAATATGAGTAAAATATATTGTTTGGATTTTCTAAAGCTAATAAAAATGAAAATTAAAAATGGATATAAGTAAAAGCCACAGATAACTCAATAGAATATTACTAGCAATGGAAGAAAACAGAAAACAATTCTTTTATGACTTGTTTTTATTTTTATTTATGTATATGTGTGTGTTAATGTGGAGTACATGAACATGAATGCAGTTGACTGTGGGAGGCAGAAAATGGCATAGAATCTCCTGGAGCTGGCGTTATAAACAGTTGTGAGCCACCTGCCTCGGGTGCTGGAAATTAAGAGTAGGGCCTCTGTAAGAGCAGCAGCTACTCTTAACTGTTTTAACTACAAGAATCAATCTTTATTTATTATTTGGAATTCAATTTTACCTTGTAATAAAAATTGTGCAGTCACCTAGTTACATACACATTATGTTTTATATAGTCAGAAACATAAATTCAAGGAAGTCAACTGTCATTCTGCTGATAACAAGAAACACAACAACCCAAACATTTGTATTTAATTAAAACTTCATTGGCAAAGAAAAATTAATTTTAAAAAAAATGTGTACTTTTTTACATATACAGGTGGGTTGTATTTAAATATTTTAGAGCTTCATGCATAAACATTCTGTATTTACATCATTTGTATCCTTATGTCACCCCCATAATGCCTCTAAAATCTCCCCAAATATCCCTCTCAAAGTCTTCCCACTTCCTCTTCACTAATGTTTTCTGAAGCTGTTGTATTGTGGATGTGCCAGTTGCAGGCAGAAAACTCTGACTATCCCTTATTCTCTACATTTTAACCAGACATGAATCTCTATAGAAGCTTCTGTTTACTTCAAAATGACATTTTTTGATGAGGAGTGAGAGCTATACTTATTTGTGGATATAAAGATATAAGGATATATATACATATATATAATTTCAGAAATTATAGTGGTTTAGGAAAGTCCAATAGTAAGTTCTGTATGTTCCATTGTGTCACTAGCCATGGAAAATTAGCTAGGTTGGCAATATCAAGCATGAAGTACCGTAGTACTGAATGGGCCATAAGTCCAAGTAACATCTTTGGTTAATCTCAAAATTGGACCTTTTGGACTATTTTGGCAGGCCAGTCATTTTTATTTGCAGTCTGTACAGCTGGGTAGGACTATTTATTACTTCTCTCCTTTGAGTGCTTGCATAACACCTTCCTATAAGAGCTAACCCGCAGGGAGGATGCTCCAAGAAGCATTCTTAAAGCTGAACAACGAAAGAATCATTCCAAATTTGTATGCCAGTGCACAAAATGGAATGACAAAATACATGTATTTGTTTCTATATATGCGAATATTTACATATAAAATATGTTTACTGGAATAGATGTGCCATTAGAAATGTATAATATAAAAGTATAGTACAGTATAGTTTAGTTTAGTATAGTATAATAAGATAAAATAAAATGAACACATCAGAATTAGATAAAAAATATTGTGTAATTTAAATTTTGAAACAAAATATGAAGTTATATATGCATACATAAGAGGTTCTTATTTTTGGAATAATAGAATATTGTGTGAAAAATGATATATAATTTCATGTTAATAGGGGGTATCTCTGGGAATAATTATTCTTTTGATTAATTTTATAAGTTCTAAAGTAAAGACATTTACATTTACTAAATATAAAAGTTACTGAAGTTTACTTAATTTGTTCAATAAAAATATGTACTATTATGGGGTAATACATAGTTTACTTTAAAACACAAGGCCCTTGAAGGAGAGAAAAGGGTTCCTATTTTCAGGCCCATATAGGTGCTGGAAGTTCTGTGTTACGGGGCAGGAATTAAATGAAAGATTCCTGTTTTTTTGTTTCTTTGTTTGTTTTTTGTGATTCAGGTTCATGATGTGGGTCATTGATGGGAAACCAATCATTTCTTCAGAGCCCAATTAAGTAGAAATTATTCTCAGAGTTAAGTTCTCTATTAGTCTTTGTTTCCACTGTCATTTTAAGTTTTTGGTTCATATATACTCATTGGTTTTTAGGGGAAGTTGTACAATGTTGCATTAGCCATATTACCCTGAAGTCATAGAGAAAAAAATATTATGTTGATACTTGATTCAGTTGACAACAATGCTTGTGATTCTATTTTAAATGGAAATTTTTCTTTTCTATTATTGCCTAACATACCAGTTATTTCTCTTGCTTTATGGTTACTCTAATCATTTGAGCATGACTTCCTGACATATGGGGAAATCTTTTGTTTTGTTTGCTTGTATTTACTGCAGAGCTCTGAGGCAGAGTACATATGCTTCCTTCTGAAAGGAAAAAGGAAGAAATATGAGAGGCTGTGATGGGACTCTGTGAGGAACAATGTTTTTTGTTTTCAAAGATCATTCTAGAGGCAGAGGCTGTTTTGGTTTTTAATTTTATGAGTTACGTATTTGAGGCTTTTACTGAAAAGAAATTTATTAGGAAGCAAAATAGCCAGAGTTATAACCAACTTTCACACCTGATGGTGCATTAGGTACTTTGTGTTTGCTAATACTTGTGAAGTCAGCCAAAAAATTTTGATGCCACTTACATAATGATTCAGTTTAACATGAAAAAAATTATATGTATAGATCTCATCTTTCTATTTTTGAGACTTTATGTATGTGAGTATATACACAGTACATATGTGTGTGAAGGTCAGAGTAAAATCTCAGACAATTCACTCTTTTAAACGTTTTATTGTTTGAGAATTCCATATGTTCATATAATGTGTTTTGAACAAATCTATTTCCCATTCCCTTCCCTCAAGCTCCTCTCCTCTTTATCAATCACTTCTTTTTAACTTCATAGTCTCTTTTCAAAATTTACTGGGCCTGCTCACTGTTACTTACATGTACCTACTGAGCATGAGTGTAGGACCATCTACTAGAGCACGGGTAGTCTCTCAGTGGTCACATTCCTGAATAACATTGACATTACCTCCCCTAGAAACCATCAACTAACTGTAGCTTCTCAGCAATGCCTGAGACTTCATAGGCTACCCCATATCTGTGCTAGAATTTTAGCTTATTTAATAATTGCGCTTGTACATGCAATCACAGCTGCTAAGAGTTCAGGTATGCAATATCCTGGTCATGACCAGGAAATACTGTGACATTGTGGACATCTGCTACTTCTGGTTCTTAACTCTCTTTACATTCTTTTCGCACTCTCTTCCATAATGATCCCCACGCCTTGCAGTGAAGAGTTGTGACATTCCCTGCGTGCTAACCAATTGTATGTCTCTGTAGTAATTACCATTTACTGAAACAACAGCCACAGCTGAAACAACCAACATTTCTCTAAGGACTCTGGCTAATGACTTCTATAGAAATGGATTTTTTGGCTCAGTTAATTGTACCAGTTATGAGTTTCCTCTGGTGGAACAGGCTGGCTTTATATCCAAGTATAAAGTAACTAGTTACTGCTGTAACACCTGTGCCACTATTATATGCACCAGCCAGATGAAACATTATCATAATTTTAAGGATTCACAGGTAAGACTATTGATCACTTTTCTCCTCTGGTATGATGCAGAACACTTTCTTGCCATCTGAAAGTTAGTCAGGATGGATGAAGCTTCCAGGTTGTGGCTTGATTTCTCCATGCCCTATTACTCAAGTTTGTAGTGTCTTCAGCAGTGGGGGCTTAACATCAAGTTCTGGAGGACAGGTAAGAGCAAAGGCAATACCTTTTAGTTTTGTAGCGGTCTATGAGACTTTACTGTGCAATAACTCAAAAAAAGGTAACCCATACATGTCACTGGGCTTTGTATTTGGTAGCCTATGGTGTCTGAGAGAGGCTTTGTATTCTTGTTATGACTAAGTCCATTTACACTCCTTTTGTGTATAAAATATATGTACATGTATTTTAGGAAGCTTCTATAGTAGTAGTCTGTCATATGACATTCCAAAGGTATTAAAGATTAGTTATACATCCCATAATTCTTCTTCTACCCTGACCTCCCATTTCCCAACCCCATTTAAGTCTTCCTATTCCACTATTTCATGTTTTCTACTTTACATGATTTATGTTCTATACCCTTCCCTTAATATCTTTCCCCAATGGCTCCTTACTAGTTTTATGATTTCTGTGGTTACTCCAATTTCAACACATATATCTAAAGATTTAAATCTAGTATCCACATGTGAGAAAGAATATGTGGTACTTGTTTTTATGATTATTTCCAAATCCATCTTTACTTGAAAATTTATTTTTATTACTTCTGAATAATATTCCTTCATCTATATGTACCACATTTTTATTATTTGGATAACAAATGTTGGCATGAAGGTGGGGAAAGGGGAATACGCATCTATTGCTGGTGGTAGTGCAAACTGTTGCACCCACTATGGAAATCACTGTGGAAATTTTTCAGAAGGCTAGAAATATATCTACCATATGATCCATTTATACCACTCCTGGGAATATTGCCAAAGGACTCTATCCTTTGTAGGCTCTATCCTAGTGTAGACATACTTGGTCATCCATATTCATTCCAGACTTATTTACAATAGTCAGAAATGTGAAGGACCATTTTTGAGACAGTCTCATCCTGGGACACTCTCAAGTAGGCTCAGCTGGTAATACAGCAAACCTAAGGGATCAGCCTGTCTCCAGTTCCCTAATGGAGAAATTCCAAGCATGTTCCAGTGTTCCCACACTTAACCTTTAAGAGTGAGTTCAAGGAATCATCCTTAGATCCTTGTGCCATTATTACAGCACATAGATCCCACTTCTAATATGTGTTCAGGTAAAACTGTGGGTTATTTTTACACTTTTCTATTAATGTGGTATTAAAATGAATGAGAAGATGCAAAGAGGAGGCTTATTTTACTTTTCTATTATATTAAGAAAGCTTTACTATTAATAATATTTGAATTATTTTTACTAAAATGAACAAACATGATTAATCATGAATATTAGTATATATTTTTACTTTGAAGGAAAAACACACCCAAACATAAATATTTTGTATATAAGATAAATGACATCATATACCATAAATAAGAATAAATGTTATATAGTGATTAAACAGAATATATAACCTGGGATTATGCAAATGAATATGCAAAAATCATAATTTTCTGTGTATAATGAGTTAGTCAACCATTTATTAGGCACTCTCTAGAAGATACAAATTCAGGTGTCCTTTAGTAACAAAGTGCTGCACTTTGTCTCCAAGTAATTCATTCTTTTCTGCTTCTATCATCTCTTCAGCTGCTTAAATGCAATTCAGCCTTTTCTGCGGGAAATCACATTTTGTAATTATACAAAATCACAGCCATTGATGGTGAGTCACTCTACATTCAAGCAAAATTTTTATTGAGATTAATTTATGCTAATCAACGGTAATGGGCTGACCATGAGTGATGATATAGCTAATGTAAAGACATGAACTAGTTCTAAGAATGTGGTGATCTTTGGACTCAGCCAGTTGGTAATGAAGCAGACCTCTTCCAGCTCTGAGATGCAGATATAGACCTGTCAATCCTTCACACTCCCTAAGGCCTATGCTTCCCACAGTTTGACAGTAGCTAGCAAAAACCAAAATGAATTCGGGATTCGTTCACAAAAATCTTCTTGGCATTTAGTGTCTTTTCAGGCACCTAAGCAGCAGATAAATCTCAGCTTCAGGAAATCTGACTGTCTCGCTCTCCCTGTAATGGAGATGAAACCAGAGGAAAAAGACCATCAATCTCTGACACCATCATGATATGCTGCAAATTGATGTGAATATATTATTGTCATCCAAGTTCAGACCCCTCTAGCTGTTCCTTTCTGGTCTTTGAAAGAACTGTTACTAATACATTTCCCTGGGAATGTGATGGCTGCTTAATGATTCAACTTACCATATAATCTCTGCTTTACAGAACGTGGGGCAGTGTTAGTGGCCCCCTGATTCTTCAAGTGTTGCCAACAGTGATTTTACTCCTGGAGGTGCTGAGAGTCAAAGGGATTGAGTGGTTTTCTCCAGATTACTCGTGTAGTATTGGCAATTGGTACTTACATGATGAGAATCCTCAATCGATTTTTTTTTCTGGTTTTTTCGAGACAGGGTTTCTCTGTGTAGCCCTGGCTGTCCTGGAACTCACTCTGTAGACCAGGCTGGCCTCGAACTCAGAAATCTGCCTGCCTCTGCCTCCCAAGTGCTGGGATTAAAGGCGTGAGCCACCACCGCCCGGCCCTCAATTGATTTTTGCCTATGCACAAGTGAGATGGTTTATTTACTCTTTACATTACCATCATGGACATTATTTTGAAATTTGTATTCACTTATGTTAAAAGTATAAATGTACAGGCTTTACTTTACCATTTCCACATATGCTTACACTGTACTTTGAGCATAACCTTGTTCGGCACTTTCTGTTAACATTAGTGCAATCATTATTTTTAGTCTATATTTTTAAGTTTCCAATCATGAGAGAAAATGTACACTACTTTTCTTTCTCTGGTTGCCCAGTTTCTGTAAACTTATAGCTCCATTATTTTTTTTCTGCTAATAACATGACTTTTTTCCTTATAGCTGCATAAAATTTCATATTTTAAATCTATTCATCTGTTCATGGCACCCAGGCTCATCCTTGAGTACCAAGAACTCTTACATTAAACAAGGCCCTGTAACCATCTTTTATAAGCTGACTTCACTTCCTTTGACTATTATATTAGTCATAATTCTCTAGAGGAACAAATCTGATAGGATAAATATAGTAAAGTGGAGTGTTAAATTAGCTTACACAATATAAGCTGAGTAGTCTAAAACTGGCTGATTTTACACTGGAAAGTCTGAAAGCCCAGTAGCTTCTCCGTCCATGAGTCAGAATACCCCAGCAGTTACAATCTGGAATGGAAGGCCTGGAGGATCCTTGGAGAGCTGCTGTTCTTCCCTCCACATTGGAAGCCTGGAGAAGCTGGGTTCTGCTATCAGTGAAGGGAAGTAACAGCAGTGGGAGCAGCAGCAGCAGCGGCAGCAGCGGCAGCAGCAGCAGCAGCATGAATTTGCCAGGGAACCATGAAAACAATGATGAAGAAAGGAGAACTTTTCTCTTGGACCTCCTTCATATGGCTGCTAAATCCTACCTGGAAATGTCTCCTTGGACCTGCCCAGAAAGATGTCTGATAGTTGATTCCAGATTCAATGAAGTGGAGAACACAGATTAACTATCATAAGTATGTGTCTAAGATAGTATGGATAGATTTTTATGGTCATACTTTTATCCATACTAGATTTCCATCCCTACCTAAAGTGTATAAAATTCCTTTTTCTGTGTATTCTTGCCATGTTTTTTCCCCTCAGTGTAACAGAGCCCGGATGTCCTGGACTTGCATTTTAGACTAGGCTAGCCTCAAACTCACAGAGATCAACCTGTCTCTGCCTTCCAATTGGTGGGGTTAAAGGCATGTACCACCACTGACCAGTTGGCCATGTTCTGTTTTGTTTTTTAATAGTCATTCTCACTAGAGCAACATGGTTTTGCTAACATTCCTTTTCAGGGGAAAACATAAAGCAACATCTACTCCTTTTACTAAGGTCCCAGCAACAAATGGAGGCATAATTCTACCATGGTTCACTCGGGGAAACCAATGAGTTTATTGGGTTTCCATACAGAAACTAGGGGAGGGATTACCTACAGGGTTGTGGCACTCCACCATCATCACTACCAAAAAATCCTTACCCAGCAGGGATGAGAGTTTCTATGTAGCTGCATAGATAGAGTCCTACTCCAGTCGTCCCTGGTCAATTATATTCTAGCCCTATCCTCAGACCACATGAAGACTTATCAATTGATAGGAATCAGCTGGAAAATCTCATGCCCTACTCTGATCTTCTATAGGTGTGGGGTGGGGAATGGATGTATAAGCCATCAACAAGTCCAGCAGGGATGGTCTTTTACAAGGGGTCAGTGTATAAGATGCAACTGAGCTCCCTAAGATGACAATTGCTTGGCTCTTTCAAGGACAATAACTCAGGACAGATGGAATCTCAATGAAGTTTTGATTTGCCTTTCTCTGAAGCCTATGGATGTGGGAGACTTTCTAAAATGTCACAACTACAGAGCCATGGTGTCTTGATATCCAGCTTTTTTATTTATCAGGTATGCCTGCTGCTCAGTTTCGTGGCATTCTTCAACTGGTATCAGAGCTTCTAGCCTTAAAATGGAGTAGCCAGGAATGGTGGTGCACTTAACACCAGGACACAAAGAAAGACAGTTCTCTATGAGTTCAAGATTAGTCTGATCTCTATAGTGAGTTCTAGGATGGTAGGGCTACATAGTGAGACCCTGTCTCTAAAAAGTCTGTGTGTGGGGGGGTGTGATTTACTTCTTTTCAGATCACTACTTGAGGTGCCCTCCACACATAATTTTAAAGCCTCTGAGGGACTTAAGGAAGTCAATTCTTGAAAAAGTCATGACCTACTTGATTTGGCTTATCATTATAGCACCATGACTTTATGTTGGGAAGTGAAAATTCTCTAGCAGCAGTCTGTTTTGTGACAGCTGAGTTTAGCCTGCCTTGTATTGTGCAGTTTTCTGTATTAGCTGTGTTTACTGGGTCTTTCAATTTTACTTTGCTATTACTTTGTTCAGATGTCTTTATCCAAATAATCCCCTTCTCTTTTTGCAAGTATACATGAGTATGTGTTTAAGTCTAGAAATGAAAGAAAATTCATTCTAGCCTAAGATTTAGATTCCTGTCTGAATTTACTTCTTTGTTCTAGCCTAATGTCAGATTCCTGCCTGAAGCCCCTTCCTTGTCCTTGGCCAATGTCATATTCCTGCCAAGCAGCCCATTTCCTTAGCCTTGGCCCATGTCAGATTCTTGCCAAGCAGCCCCAAAAGCTCTCCACCTCTCCCCCTTTAATCTCAGGCAGGAACCTAAGTATTAGGCTAGAACAAAGAAGTATATTCAGACAGGAATCTAAATTTTAGGCTAGAAAAAGAAAGTAGGCTTCAGACATGAAAATGACCTTGGGCTAGGACAGGGAAGTAGGCTCAGATACTTTGGTCATTCTCATAAGCCCTTAGAAACAGTGATCATGGGCGTGTTCACATAATTGGGTTTAATGCCTTCCCTTTTCTTTGAATATTTATGTTTATTGTATTGCTTATTCCTTGACTATTTGCATCTATTGCTAGACCCTCAACCTAGAAGTGACCTAAATACTTGCATGTAATCAAAATGGTATAAAAGCAAAAAGGAGGAGGGGATGGGACAGGGGGTTCTACGGAGGGGAAATGGGGAAGGGGATGACATTGTATTGTAAATAAATAAAATATCCATTAAAAGAATTTGATATTTATATCCTACCAGCCCTAGACACATATACTACTTATCTGCATTCATTTACTATAAGGAAGGTGGTGGTGGTGGTGGTGGTGGTATTTTTGTTTTGTTTTTTATATTCTTTTTGGGTTTTTTGACTTTGAACTCCAAGGAAACAAATCCCATGCACAGTTACTGGCACCAAGATTGTCTTATTGAATTGGTATGCCTCTCCTTCTTCCACTTATCCTACTACATTTCAATATAAGGAGCAGGGCACAAGTCAGATTGCAGTTTGATCTTTTCACCTTGGCCACATTCTTAACAGTTGAATTTGGACTCTTTAGGCAAGGTTGCTGATCCTCGGTTGTGAAATATTGTTCGTGTATTAATCTGCAGGATTTTGGATAATAACCATATATAGTATATGTGTGGCATCAAGTAATCAAGTATATTATGATATTTTTAAACCACATTGTTGATATGAGGAACCCATGTTACATTTAACTACATATTTATGATTATATATATATTATATATTACATATTACATATTACATATTATATATATATGTTATATATATATGTTATATATATATATATATATATATATATATATTACATTATATATATATATATATATATATATATATATATATATTACATATATATATATATATATGAATGATCAGGATGAGTTTGTTCTGAGTCAAGTTCTTTTTCTGTGTCAATGACTAGCAAGCGTATTACAACAATGGTATGAAATAGCTGGAACAGAATGGCTACAGCTGCGATGGGGAGGGGCTCAGTAGGTAGTAAGAGGGTCTGTCCTGCCTGCAGGAGAGGTACAATCTAGCAGTGATCAGTGGAATGCATAGACTATGATGAGGCAGTAAATTGTTTGATGAGGTTACCCAACATCAAGATTCTTCCACTTAATTTCTCAGACTTAAAAAAGAAAAAGAACTCAAGTGACTAACTAAACAATGATATAGATAATGGGACACTACTTTTTTTAAAAAAAAATGTTAATACAGATATAAAAAATGTTTTAAACAACAGAAACCTGAGATGAGAGTGAGAGTCTGGTGAGGTTCTGGTGAAGGCTTCCAACCCGCTTTCTGGACAGTTAGCATTTCACTATGTGCTTACATTACCTCTCCTCATATGAATAGAGAGCCAGATAAATGAGCTTCCCTCTCCGGATTCGCTTCTAAGGACATTATTTTCATCATCTCAGAATCTCACCTAATTTGACCTTAATTAACACTGGATAGGCATTTGCTAAATATAATCATCTCAGGGATTAGACCACATAAGAATTTGAAGGGGATGTGAGCATGATTCAATCCAAAGCAGACAATGAGAGGGCAATAAAATCACGTGGAAAATGACTAACGGGGAATTCTTTAAACCTCATGACAAAGGAAGTAATAATGTAATAAGAGATATCATCCAAGAAAACCAATCTAAATGAAAGTTGCAGCTTAAACCAGTTAACTCAGAATTGAACTTTTATATACAAAGCCATTTGTACAGGATTAAACTAAAATTGAGGATAGTGTTGTATAGCAATTTTCTTGAAATTAAAACATTCCTTAGAAGTTTTAGAAAGTTCTTGAAACTCATGAAAGTCGCTTATTTTCTGTTTTTTTTTCTATTGTTTTGGCTCTTGTAATTACTTATTGAGGACACTTAACCCTTACTTAAGGGACACAGGGAGTACCCTTAAGTTTGATATCAATATCCTCCATGAAGACACCCAACGCCAGAGAATTTGGAATATTAATGATTTTAAGCTGTTAAAGATTGAAAATAATATTAGAAAATATTTCCATTCATTTTCCAGAATCCTCTAATACTTAGTTTGCAATGCAACAATCATATACAATAATTCCGTCCTACTCATATACTTCAGTATCTCAGGAGACAGACAGTGCTTCTTTGAATAGCTCTAAGTATTAAGAATTTCAGCTTCTAGTAATCCCAGTCTATTTCTGTTAGGTACAGGATGTTACCACATGGAGGTGAACAGGGACTTGCTAATTAGAGGACTAAAGGGCTCACCCTCGCAAATTAAAATTAGGCTCTGGACCTGCAATATTTCATCTGCTCCACAGAATCATTAAAGTTTTGATCAGCTAGTCAGCCCTGCAAAAGAATCTTTTGGAGTCTTTCTCAGAATATTCATTCATAGGGTCAACAATTGACAAATCATCATAAAATAATAACCATTTGCTCTGTCTTAATCAACATTTAGAGTCTTTAATGAAGGGGAGTCCTCTACTTTGAACATTTCATTTATCCACTAAGAGACCTTCAATGTTTTCTGGATGCCACTTGAAAGATAAGAAAAGACTGCTAGTAAAAATGGTGACAGGACCTGACACCCTGTGGCCTTAGATTCAAGCCTGAAACTGCTCCCATTCTGGAACATGGAATTTGGGATACTATGTGTCTGTGTGCTAGAGCAATGTTCATTCATACTTGGCTCATTAATCAACATGTCCTTTGTGACGAGAGTTGAGATTTTGCATCTTTGTGTCCATAAATCATGTTGAACTTGAACATAAGTACATAAAAGCCTTTTTGGTTTGCACATGCTGACATTGAGCGTTCAGCCATATTCTAAAACAATCCTATTTTGTTCTCTGTGGAATCTCTAGAGGAAGGGTAACATTTGAGAAAAGGATATTAACTTGATTATTATTTTAACTTATCACATTAGATTAAAATGGATTTTATAACTTAGTTTTAATTGGGATTTGTTTTGTTTTGTTTTTTGAGTGTGCAAAGTACTAGATTTCACCATGGGACCCTTATGCATACATCCATCCTTGTTATTCTTCTTGTCGTTAGCTCTGCCCCCACGTCAGTCCCTAGCTGCCCCTCCTGCTAGTCCTCTTCAGCTCATGTCCCACCAGCTCCTTCCTCTTCTATGTCACATATCTTTTATTATGGGAAGGGAAAATGACAATCAAAAAGCACATATTCATAACAGTAGCAAAATCATAGTCATGAAGTAGCAATGAAAATAATGCTATGGTTTGGGGATCACCACAACATGAGGAACTGTAGTAAAGGTCACAGCATTAGGAAAGTTGAGAACCACTGTGTTAGACCTTTGCTTTTTAAACAATGCATCTCATGATTTTCTGTAGGAATGGGGAATTCCAAACTTCTTTACATTTGAGTACTCAACCCTAACAAACAGATAAACACACACTGTATTGTATCAGAGACTGAAACCAAACAAATATCACAAACAAAAATTCTCGTATTCAATCCCAGCTCTAAAGCAGATTTATTAGGACCTCTGTAGGTGGACCTGAATATCACTACTATTTTCAAGTCATCAGGCCTTTTCTTATATGTACTCAAGATTAAAAATAACTGCTTTGTATTAACAAAAGACTGGAAGCTATGGATATCTTAAATATTCCTGTTATTCTAATGACCCTCTGCTATTATAGAAGACAGAAATTTCTCTCAGGTTCAGATGTCTTTTTCATTTCATATCTATTTTGGATATAAATGCAAATTACATATGCTGATTAATGTAAAATTAATGAAACCATTGTTAACCATTTTGTATTTTATAAAATCCATTTATTATGTTCTCTCTCTTTAAATGGTATGGTCATATTTATTTTGAGACAAATATTTTTTTAATCTCTACTCATCATAGCTATAATTTTAATTAATGTGTATGGTGTTTCAATTAAAAATGTAACATATTTTTAAAACAATTTCTTCTTCATTAGGCATTTAGGATAGTTATTTTAAGTAATACTGCATTGAACATTTTCATCTATATTACATTTAGTATATTTTGAATAATTTCCTAAGCATAAGTCCCAGAAGTGGAATTAATTAGTGAGAACCCATGAATATTTTATTGCATATTTTAAATTACTTTCCAAGAGGTCTATAAAATGTGTAATAAAATTTTCTACATTTGAGGATACTGATCCAGCCATACCATTGCCAGAATTAAAGCATATGGTTACAATTTAAGTTTTCCAGCTTAATAGAAAATAAAATGATGTTGTATTGCTTTCTTTCAGAGGTTTGTCCTTGATTACCAGCAAGCTTAAATGCAAGTCTACTTTCTGTCTATTTATTTAAAGTAAATTCAGGGGACTAGACAGATGGCTCAGCAGTTAAGAGCACTGTTTGGTCTTCTAGAGGATTAGGGTTCAATTCTCAGAGATGTTCACATGTGGTACCCAGGTATACATACAGATCAGACACTCATATTAATGAAAATTAATATAGTTAATACATTACTGATAGTTGATTGACATTAAATGATAAAATAATATAAAACTTAAAGTGGGTAAGATCTGGGAAATTAATAACAGCAATAATTTATTTTAAGAGTTCATGAATGATCAAATGATGATGTGGTATGTTTTAAAGATTCTCTTTATATAATTCCTTATACATAAACCTTTACATTAATATCCACAAGGTAAAATTCACGATCATTTCTCAATATTTAATCTGGACCACAAAAAAAAACAAAACAAAAACAAACAAACAAAAAAAAACAGATAAGCTTGACAAAAACCTCTGGCTGCCTTCTGGACATGTGAAGAAGGAAGGGAAAAATGATATATAGGGGCTTATACTCATTCTCTTATTTTAAAATTATAAACAGTATTAAAGAAAACATGTCATTATCATTTTACATTCAGGTTATACTATACTCTACAGGAAAAGGACTTTTAGAAATAACATAATTTATAAAAACTAAAATAATCTATGTTGTGAGGATCTTGCCAGTCAACTTTCCACATACTTTACTATCAATAATATTTATTTGTGTTCCATGTTGAGAAAAATGATCTAGTGATGTAGTGTTCTATATTCTATAATTACATGTTCCACATTTAATTATGTATTTCTCTATTTACAAATATTTAGGCTGCTTCTCATACTTACCTAACATTGTTCCTACATGTCTTTGAGTGCACATGTAAGAATTTTCACTGGACTCCATACTAAGGAATGGATCCAGGGAGATGCATATTTCTATTTACATTAAAATTTTTAAATGGCTTTGCATAATAACTTCTTTATATTACTTTACATATGCCAAAAGAATACATAAGGATTCCAAATTATGTACATCGTTTTCTAGTTTTACATAACATTCTGGTTTCAAGGTTTGGGTGATCTTATACACACAGAGCAGCATTCTTGTGCTGTTCCATTATCTATATTTCTAATTACTAACCCAGTTGATAATTTGTTCCTATCAAATTACTCATAGGAACTTTCAGAACGTATTTATTGTTTAATTCTTTTAATTTTTAAGATTAATATCAGTGCATTGTTCCCCCTTTAACCTCTGAAGTCACCATGTATCCCCACTTGCTCCTTCTCACGCTCATAGGCTCTATTTTCATTAATTTTTGTTACATGTATGTGTATATTTTCTTACATTTGTAAGTTCAACCTGCTCAATCTGTATAATGTAACTTTTATATATGTATTTAGTCTTTCCATGAATTAACCTTTGCCTTATTAAGCACATCCTTTTTTCTCTTCCCAGTTTGCATGATTTTCTTGTACACCTGTATTAATTATTCTTAATGAAGTTATAACTGTTCCTGAGGGAAATTTTGGAAATTTAGTTACCTGAATGGTTGGAGTATATCATTAGCCTTTAGTGGTGAAAGCTAAGAGTGTAATATACCCTTCAAATGCAAATGTTATTATATCCCTCCTAACTGCTAATGTCTGCACAACTATTCATGCAGACAATGAATGTATCTATAAAACTATATTATATTATGTTAGTGAACATTTCTTCAACTATATTATTCATTGGACAATATCCAATTTTTCACGTAATATTTTTAGACTGGTGGTTGAGTGTGTCATGCTTTATTTTTATTGTTCTTAAATGTCTCATGTTTTGCATAAGTTCAAGAACAGAGTGATAAGTTTTCAGAGTTGCATTCGGTTGGGAGCCGACTCCTAGCGGAAAGCAACTATCATCATTGCAGCCATCTCGAGCCATATACCCTGACAAGAGACTTTATTTCAACAGCCCACAACAGTTGAGCACACTGTGATAAACATCTTGTTTTTCTCGCATATCTTGTTTTGCTGTTTAGTGCCCCCAGCTGCAAGGCACACGTGGTATCCACGCTGCAAGGCACATGACATAGTGCCTTCAGCTGTGTTTCCCTGCTTGTCCTTGAGGGCAAGGGACGTGGTAAAGCGTATAAATACCCAGGATTTCCTTTCAATAAAAGAGACTTAGTCAGACTCTGTCTTGTCTCCATTTCTTCGAGTCTCTTGCCCCTCCATCCCACTCTCTCTCTTGTTAGACCCTGTTGACTGACCCGGGAGGACCGGATCACTGTGGCCCAAGCATGGAGCAACTCGGGCTGGGACAGCATTCTACAGTAATAAAAAAGGTAAAAATGAGCTTTAGGAACTTTGAGAATATTACATTTTTACATAAATAATTAGTGATTTACAAACTTTCTCACAGGATACTTTGGAGACCTGATCTCTAAATATCATGTTCTGTTGGCCAAGCAATTTGGTTCACCTGTCTTTATTATGAATATACTGGGGCATCAAGCCATTTTAACCTTCTTTATGAATGTGAGTCGTGTCAGAAGTATATTTCCAATTGACAATGCAATGTGAAAAAGAACTTTATAGTAAAGTGTTCTAGGATGGTAGTTAGACATTAGACATCAAATGATTACATAGTGAGGATTTCTATTTGTAGTCTATTGTTCACTGAGTGACAGTTCAATGCTTTTCAATCATTCTCTAAGAAATTCTCAGTGGATTTGAACTAAAACACATTTTATTTATTCATTTATACATGATAGGGCTATTAGAATGTTAATTCCAAGCTTCCTACTTTTTATTATGTCTGAGACCACAGCCCAAGAAATAGTGCCACCCCTTTAGAGTTGGTCTTCCAACTTCTATTAATCTGCTATTAATTATGTACAGGCCAGATGTTTGTTTCTATAGTGAGTTGAAATCTCATCAAGTTGACAATCATGTTAACCATTACCATTTCTTGGTTTTAATTACCCTGAGAAAAAGTGAATTGACCCCGTTTTTCATAGCTCTTGTAATCCCATTTATACCTGGATGTTTGCTTAGATGTTATGGGCTTTAACAACAGATGTTCCTGTGTGCTGTCCCCTGATACATGGTTTTGTGATACTATACACCTGTGTATATGTCCCTCATAAATACTTGCTGCAAAATAAAACACCCAGAAATTTCTGTAGCCATTTAACTGGCTGTGGCAAAGTGGCAAAATTCATATTTATCAGATATTTCCATAATTTAGGAACATGTATATTTAAGAGCTAAAAAAAAAGTATTTTTTGGTACATCCTGCACACAGCTAAGTTTGTACTTTCAAATTTTATAAACTGTCTTTATACTCTAAGTTAATTGTTAATAAAATTACATATTTATACAGCTAAGGAAACAGAGCTCAAGAGTTTACAATATACAGAAATTATCATCTTTGAGGCACTGAAATGTCCTGATTAGATTGTTCTACATTATATCTCACCCTGATTATATAATTTCCACACTATATGCAAGTATCAAGTTATTTTGTATCCTATTAATATGCATAAAATATTGCATTTTCTAAAATACACATTGCTAATGCATTTTTACTGTTTCTCCACATTCTTAAGTTGTGTCATCTCTTCTTTAACTGAGGAAATGAAAGCAATTACAGAATTGCCATTTTCACATGCCACTGCACCTGCTCATCCAGCTACATGTGTGCAGAACTACCTGAGTGATACTATTGATGCCCGCTCTTCCTTCCCTCCCCAAACATCACAACTTGCATTCTCCTCCACTGAATTCTTATAGCTGATGTGGATGATTCAACAACATCTTGTGTTGAAAAAGTAAAAGATTCCTATTTTGAAGTCTATGCTTGTTCCTTTTATTTTCACAGGCTCATATTAATTATTTATTGCTGGGTAGGAAATCCCCTAAAGTTTTTAGCTAAAAACAGTCTGCATTATCTCTCAGTTTCTGTGCATCCAGATATAAATGCAGCTTTGATGGTGGAGGAAGCTTGGATTTTCTCATTATGTCATAGTTAAGCTAGAAACGGGTTCTCATCCTTGTACTAGAGCTAGATTCACATCTATACTCATTCATGTCATTAGCAAATAGTGGTTATTGGATGGCAGGACTTAGTATCTTACTTGAACCTATCCAGAGTTGCTCACTAGATGGCAGCTTGCTTTCTCCATGCCTGTGTATGGAGACAGAGATAAAAGAGAAACAAGGGCCAAGAAAGAAGATCCACATTTTTTTGGTAAATTCAAATCAGAAATGACTCATTCTCCTCTTTTGCCAAATTCTAAGATTAGGAGTGTTACTAAATACACCCAGAAAGGGAGGGAAAGGATTATATAGGTTTGTGACTACTAGGGAATGGGGATTCACTCCATAGTCATTTCCACTTCCAACCATTCTCTCCTAGTGAATATCATAGGATGGACTTTCCTTTCTAGATAACTCCACACCATTAGGATAGTATTGTAAACCATCTATGCTGACATAATATCGTAAACCATGTATTCTGACGTAAGAAAACACCATCAAGTGAATGTGTTATAATAACACTAAATGGGACCAGGGAGGTAGATTATTGGGAAAAGAAGCTAGTTGATAAACTTGAAGAACTGAGATGGATCTCCAGGACCCACATGGCAAGTTGTCTTTAGACCTCCATACAAATATTGTGATGTGCATATGAGGCAAATAGATAAGAGATAGATGGATAGATAGGTAGACAAGTAGGTAGATAGATGGATGAGTGGGTGGATGGATAGATAGATAGATAGATAGATAGATAGAAGTTAAAATCATACTAACTTAAATATATTTCTCACAGTTGTGGAAGCTAGGAAATCCTACATTAGGCACCAGCAGATGTAGTAACTGTTAAAGGTTCACTTGTGGCTTCCAGGATTTCTCTTTGTTGTATGTTCTCCAGATTGGAGGGAATAATGGCATGTCTTCACATAGCAGAAAGATGGACTGACAAAACAGAAACCCTGAGGTCACAGGGGTCTCTTTTGCAGGGCACTAATCCATAGTATTCATGAGATCAGAGTCCTTCTGACTGAATAACATTTTAAGCATCTCAATATCATTACATTGAGGAGCATGTTTCAACGTGAATTCAGAAGGAAAGAGGCAAACACTTAAATCAAAGGGCTTGGCTACTGTAAGAAGCACATGAGGTAAGTATTGATGACAATGTGAGAGCAGTGGAACCCTTGTCTACCCTTAGTGCAGTTGTAAAATGGCAAAACCAGTACTGCCATTTATCAAAAAGACAACATAAAAAGCTATGTGTCAATAATTGATGGAAGTTCCAGGAAACTAAATTCAGTGGCATATTGGTAGAACTATGCATCACAACTGAAAATACAATATCTTTGAGATGCAACCTTGATTTAGTATGTCCCATATTACTTTGAGCTACATGCTTTAATAGTTTGGTATATACTTACTTTTGTCATTTTCTCATCTTACACGTTTATATGAGTTTGGATTTCTTTGTTTTCCTTTTTGTTTTTGTTTTGAGTTAGTGTTTCATGTACCCCAAGCTAAACTGATCATAATTACTTCTCAAATGCTAGGATTGTATGTGTGTGCCACCATGCCCAATTTATGTGGCGCTAGGGACTGACACTAGGGCCTTGTGCATGTTAGACATGCATTTTACTAAGCAACATGCAAACCCTTTCATGTGTCTTCTGCTTTTACTCTTTCTATTTCACCTTACAAAACCAGACAATCCATTCTCTTTGAAAGGCAGGAATTGCTTTAAAATTTTTTGATCTACCTTTAAACATTTCTTTTCCATTGCTTTGCTTTTAGAACTGCCTAGTCACTTGGGTTTTCTGGTATCCAGCTGGGTGGTTTTTTACATCAACCTCATCTGTTAGATTTCCCACCTATTTTAGAAAGCCTCTACATGTTGGAGCCCATAAGAATTTACTTGCTTGATTTTCTTCCCTACATTATATTATACAAAGTTACACCACTTAATTGTCTAAATGTTAAAATTACCTAAATGAGATCCTTGATTTCAATCCACAAAATTGATTTTCTGTAAGTCCAATTATGTGCTCAATTGCCTAGACAACTTTCCAGAAAATCTGATATATTCCATTTTCTTTTTTCTGCCGTTCATTTTGTTTTGCTAATCAAAGTTTTCCTTTGAATGAATGAATGAATGTGTGTGTGTTTTGTGTATGTATATACATGTGATTTACTCTGATAATTTTTAGCACCTACCCTATTTTATCTCCTCCCATCTTTGTCCCACCCTCTTTTCCCTACACATCACTTTTCCATATCTATGTCTTTTGCTTTGTTTTGTAACTCTCTTAGAGTAGCCAGAGCCCATATGTGTGAGCTTAGATATGAAACTATCCAATGGAAACTTGTGGATTCACCAGTGGGTATGAAACTGAAGATAATAACTCCCCAGCTTCCAGAATTTATCCATAGCCAAGAGTTTTGCAAGGAGAAGTAGGTCCCCACTATTCCCTCTCCACCCATGAATAATAATTTACATGGTTCATCACGTGCAGTCCCAGGGCAGGTAACAACAGCTCCTGTGCATTCATGCTTACAAACACCACTTCATAGCCAGAAGATGGCCTTCTGCTGCTCTTCTTCTTTCCCTGTTTTTGTATTGTTCTTTTTGTCCCCTCTTCAGTAATGTTTCCTGAGTCTAAGAGGGTGTGATGATCTAAATAAGAGTGGCCCCCTTAGGGAATACTTGATTCCCAGCTATTTAGAACTGTTTAGAAAGGATATGGAAGTGTGGCCTTTTGGAGGAGCTGTGTCAGTGAGGGTGGACTTTGAAGTTTCATAAGTCTAGTGCCATTCTGAAAGCTTTTGGATCTAGATTCAGCTACTGCCTGCCTGTCATCATGGGCCTCAGCATGATGGTCAGGTATTCTAGTGCTCTGAATCTGTAAGCCCCTAGTAAACTCTTTCTTCTAAAAGCTGTGTTGGTCATGCTGCCTACCACAGCGATAGAAAAGTAAGTAAGATGGGGGGGGGGATGGCATAAATGTCTTATTTCAGATTATTCATTCAGCCATCACTTATTCACAGAACCTTAAAGCACCCATGAGTCTGCATTCATTGTTATTCACAGCAATAAGAGGCTTCTCTGATTGAAGCTGAGAGAAGCCTTTGTCTATGGCATTAAATTACTAACTACTTAAAACTTGTATCATATATCCTGCATAGCAGATATTTACATTATTATTCATAACAGTAGCAAAATTAGAGTTGTGAAGTAGCAATGAGATAATTTTATGGTTAGAGCCACCATAACATGAGGATCTGTATGGGTCCCAACATTAGGAGAGATGAGAACCACTGTGTTAGAGTATATGTTTTATTGATTACTGCTAGACGATTTGGTTTAAAAATTTCAGCTGTTTAACCATTCTCTTATAACAGAGTTCTTGCCTCCACTCTTTAAGCCCTACATATGTTTATTTTCATGATTTCCCTCAACATAATATTTTATTGATTATTTAGGAATTTTCTACAATGTATCCTGATCACATTAACTTCCCATTCCTCCCAGGTCCCCCTTCCACCCTTGTGCCCACCCCTAAAAAACAACCAAAACTGAAACTAAACACCAAGTTCAATGTGTGTTGCCCATATACTAATTGGAGTATAGTAAAACGTCCAGTAGCCAGTCTTAAAGAAAACTGAGTAATTCCTCACTACTCCCTTGTCAGAAGCCATCAACTGTGAAGAGCTATCATTCAGCATCCTTATCACAGTTTGTAAGGACTTTTTCCCATAGCTTTCTATATAGATTGTTTCTATTTTATTTTTCTTTTGGGGGAGTATGGAGGTTGTCACACAAGACTTCAGTGTCTCTCATTCTTAGTTTTAAGGCTGCAGTCTTTGATAACACTGCAAAAGAAGCTTACTTGCCAATCAATAGAAAGGACCATGAACACCTACTTGGTCTCCAGAGGCAGCATGGACTACAAACACCAATATGGTCTCCAGCAGCATCAAGGGCCATGAGACTCTTTTGAAGACACTTAATCCAGAAAATGAACCATTCTTCATCTCTAATATCTTGTTATTGCTCAGGGTAAGGGTGACCATGCCAGCTGGGCAGTGTGTTGGGGCAGGACCTGAGTGAGCTCCAGACTGCTGTAAGCTAGCACCCGTGACTGTGACTAGCCACCCTGCTAGCACTCTGGACACGAACATTGTACATCATGCCTGCAGGCAATGCCCTGTTTTTTACTCTGCTGCCCAGAATAGAGCCAATAACATGAGCAATGCCAGCAGCAGCACCACTACCATATTCAACAATGACATGCTCCTTTGTCTACTGGGGCCATGCTCCCATATTTGTCGCTGATGGCATCATTGTGCATGTTAAAAATATGCATATATTTACCATCCTAACCATTTTAAGTACATGACTAAGTATGACTATTAAAGTATATTGTTACAAAGTAAGTTTCCATTCCCTTTTCATCTTGCAAGTGGAGAACCCTGTTCATATCAAACAGCAATCTACATTTCCTTCCTTTTGCCAGTTCTGTTAGCCACCATTCTATTCTTTCTGTGACTTTGACTTTAGATAAACCATGCAAGTGGAATTGTATCACGTTTTTTTTTTTTCTTTTTTTTTTCCCTAAAACAGAGTACTGAAACTGAGTTATTCAAAATGAGCAGAAATTTATTTAGCTTATAATTTTAGAGGACAAGAAATCCAAGATTGAAATAGTTTTAATATTTTGTATGAATATTAGTATAGTCCATGCTAAAATATGGAAAACATAGAAATATAGAAAAATTATAATCAACAGTGCATAATTCCATGACCATTAGTTCTACAGAATTGAATTTTTTCATCCACATATTGTTAGGCATTGAAGTTTACTTTTATAACTTGTTAATCTGTATTGAACATCTTTGCTGATTTTTTTATTTTTATGGCTCTCTCCTTAGATTCAATTTCAACATTTAATGTTTCTAGGTCACAGACTTCCAAGTGCTGAGGAGCACTTGATTGTGTCTGAAAACAACCTCATATGATCTTTGGGAGAGGAGAAGTGAATCAAGATTCCAGACACTCCAAAATACTCAAGATGAAATACTTACGACTCAGAGACTACACAAAATATTGAATTGTTCTTATTTTCTTATATATGATACTAATTTCCTCTTCCTATCTGATTTACTGATCTCAATACATATCAACAGTTTTAGAAAAACCCTACATTGAATAACTTCTTATGTATTTTATCAGTTCATATGCCAATTACAAATAGTGTCTTTTTTGTTGTTTCTGAGAAAGGATCTGCCTTATAACCTGGACTGGACTGGACTGGAACTCTCTGGTTCTTCTGCCTCTGTCTCCTACCTCCTACGTTAGAGGTATACACCACCACACCTGCTTTGGGAGCTTGTCCTGATTGTGTCCTAATGTCCTAATGGGTGTTTCAGGAAGTAAAACTCTGTTTGTCAGGCTAGTGGCATGTGCTTTTACCCACTGAACTATCTCAGTATCTCCACTTCATACTTTAAACAGCAATACCTTTAATATAGTACAACTTAACCAATTTTCTTTTCTTCCTTTTCTTTTGCTTACCTTCCCACACCCTAATTTTGCAGAAAATTTTCAGTACCACAGATGGAGGAAACAAGATATTCCTTGACAAAGTCAAATTAAAACAACATCTATCCAGAAATACAGCTCTCCAGAAGATACTAGAAGGAAAACTCGATCCCAGGAAGGGTAATGACACCAAAGACAACACAGGGAATAAATAATCTCGCAACAACCAGACTAAAAGAAGGGTACCACGTGCATACACATACACATACACACACACCACCACTACCACCACCACCAACAAAATAACAGGAATAAACCATCATTGGTCATTAATATCTCTCAATATCAATGGACTCAATTCCCCAGTAAAAAGACAGAGGCTAACAGAATGGATGGGGAAACAGGATCCATTCTTGCCCTGTACAGTGGAAACACACTTCAACATTAAAGATAGAAAGACCTCACAGCGTGTACATCCTGACATCCACATCAACCTCTACCTTTGGTGACTGCACATAGGATGGATATCCAGGTGGAATAGTCTGTAGACGGTCCCTCCTTCAGTTTCTGTCCTGCTCTGTGCCTCCATATTTGCTCCCTTGAGTATTTTGTTACTCCTTCTAGGAAGGACTGAAGCCCCCCCTACTTGGTCATCATTCTTCATGAGCTTTATGTAGTCTGTGAGTTGAATCTTGGGTATTTCAGGCTTCTGGGCTAAAATCCAATAATCAGTGAGTGAATACCATGTATGTTCTTTTGTGATTGGGTTACTTCACTCAGGATGATATTTTCTAGTTCCATCCATTTATATAAGAATTTATCAAATTCATTGTTTTTAATAGCTGAGTAATATTCCATTGTATAAATGTACCACATTTTTTGTATCCATTCCTCTGTTGAAGGGCATCTGGGTTCTTTCCAGTTTCTGGCTATTATAATTAAAGCTGCTATGAACATAGTGGAGCATATGTCCTTGTTATGTGTTAGAGCATCTTCTGGATATATACCCAGGAGTGGTATAGCTGGGTCCTCAGGTAGTGATATGTTCAGTTTTCTGAGGAACCGCCAGACTGATTTCCATAGTGGTTGCACCATCTTGCAATCCCACCAACAATGGAGGAGTGTTCCTCTTTCTCCACATCCTCGCCAGCATCTGCTATCACCTGAGTTTTTTATTTTAGCCATTCTGACTGGTGTGAAGTGGAATCTCTGCCTGATATAGCTGTCTCCTTAGAGGTCTGCAAGAGTCTGACATACTCAGAGGCAGATGGTCACAGCTAACCATTAAACTGATCATGGGGTTCCCAATGGAGAAGATAGAGTGAAGGCTGAAGGAGTTGAGAGGATTCGCGACACCATGAAGAAAGCAACAATCCCAACCAACCAGAGCCCCTAGGGTCTAAACCACCAGCCTGGGAGGGCTTAGGGAGGGACCCATGGCTCCAGCTATATATGCAAGGGATCTATATATAAGTGGGAGAAGAGATCCTTGGTCCCATGAAGGCTGGACGTCGTGGGGGGGTACTCGAGGGTGGGGAGGTGAGGTACAGGGGAGGGTGGAAGGGGGTACACCAACGTGGAGGCAGGAGGAGGGGGGAAGGGATAGTGAGTTCCTGGGAGGGGGGGAATGGGGTAAGGAGAGAACATCTGAAATGTAAAAAAAAATTTCCAATAAAAAATTTCCAATAAAAAAAAAAGAAAGACCTCACAGTAAAAGGTTGGAAAAATCAGTGTTCTCCAATAGAGGGATACTGGGTTTATTAACCAGGAAACACTTGAGGAGTAGTTGACTAACACACAATGGACCCCATAGTTGTCATTCTCTCTCTCTCTCTCTCTCTCTCCTCTCTCTCTCTCTCTCTCTCTCTCTCTCTCTCTCTGTGTGTGTGTGTGTGTGTGTGTGTTTATGGTGTATGCTGTATTTATTTTGTTACACTTCTATATTTACTTTGTTTTCTTTTGTATGGTTTTATTTTGTATTTGCTTTTTTGTTTGTTTGTTTCGTTTTAAGAAATTAGTTTGAGAGAGGATCTGGAAGGACTTATGGGAGAGGAAGAGTATAATCAAAATGTATTTAAAATTTACAATTGTTTTAAATAATAAAAATACACTAAAATGAATAAAGAGCAAATCAGAGTGTCATATCTTGTCTGAAAAAGGCATAAAAATATAATCAGATGATTATGTCTACCTGGCTTTGGTGAATAATACAGTTACTAGAAATCATGTGTTATTTAATGAAAATCTAAGTACCAAGCATGAATAACTCCCTATAAGTCAAGGAGACTATAGAGGAACCAAAATAGCACAAGCTATTGTTTCCTCTCATGTTTGACCATAATAACTCAATTGTAACATCATCTCTTTGGTTTCATGGCATCAAAAAATCAATATAAAATTAACCAGGAAAATTAACTCCTTTGCTAATGGCTATCTTTCATAATGTTGGTAAGTGTTATTCAGGCTTCCAAGGAAGAGAAAAGATCAATAATCTTAGCCAACACTAGATCCTGCATGCTATAACAATAATCTGTCAAGTAACTTGTGCCCATTGGTGCAATGGTGGCATGCTAGCTTATGAGTTAGATGTAAGGAACTGCTTCTCTTTGGATATGAGGCATGATCCATGAGAGAGATTCCATGTTTGGTACTGCAAACCTAGTTTTAAAAACAACAAACAAACAAAAACCCTACTACTGGGGTATAACATGGGTCCTTGGGAAAAACCTATTGGTGCTATTTCAGTAAGTAATTATGTTGTTAAACTACCTTCTTCATATCTATATTCATATTCATAGAATTGTGCTACTCTCACTCAACCTTTGTCAGAGAAGTTTCTTCATTCTTCTGGTAGTAGTTATACAGAGATTCATAATTGGCCTACATGCTGAAAATAAGCAACTGTCAGTTTTCAACCACAGATGGTTCACCCATATCAAATAGAACAAGACTGCACTTAGTTGCTCCTTTAACAATTGGACCACTATTGCATTGGTGAATCCATCTTGCCTAGCCAGTTGATATTGGACCATGCAGGATTCAAATCTAGTTGAGACCACTGATGATTTTTCCTTCAGCAGCATCTATAGCAACTTCATGAAATCACAGTGGCTGTGCACCTTCCACCATGGATAGGGAAAGATTGGGAGGACCCACCAATCCTTGAGGAATCATTGTCAATCAAAGGACAGAGAAGGAGAGACAACTTGTTCAGAAGCATATTCACTAGTATGTTGTCCATGTAAATAATCCTCCACTCATATTTATTCAAGTGACATGAGTTAAACTTGAGACAAACTTCAAGAATGTGTTATAAGACTGAAATAAAATTTTTTATCTTTTAAAAAATTACAAAAATTAAATAAGCAAAAAAATTTTGACCAAATGTGATGAAGAATCTGCTACTCTTCTAGACATCATATTAGTATACTATTTTCACACTAGATGCTTCAGGGTCTTTCTTGTAAATATTAGGGACTCAAAGAAGGAGCACAAAAATTAAGAGAAAGACATAAAAGTGGGAGTCAAACCTTTGGGAGGGAGAGGGTTCAAAAATAGTGGATAGAGGGTGAGAGGTGGAATGAAGGGTACATATGATCAAAGTGAATTACATATGTATTCAAAATTGTAAAAAAAAATAAAACAATCATTATAATATGTAGAGCATATTTTAGAAATAGCTAATATTCACTGTTCTATTTGAGAAGAGAAACCACTCCAAATAAGAACAGAATCTAGAAAAATATGTCAAACAAGTCTCATCAAGTTTCTATTGCCAATGGAGAACCATAATATAAACAACACCACTAGAAGGTGCCAGGGGACACCCAGCTACCAAGAACAGATAGCTAGCTGGACAGATAGATGCATTTTTGACAACTGTCCCAGAAAGAAGGCCAAATAGTCATCAAAAAACTAGAATGGAGGCTAAACTGAAAAGATATCAGAACACAGAATGCTGTCCCAAATCTCAGTGACATTACTAAACAGAAATGATATCACAGGAACAAAATTTCTGTCTGATGCTTTTTAAAGCATGACTCTTTGCTTATACTTTATATTGCCTATATCATCAGAGGTTATTTCAATAGCTATCAACCTGCTTTAAGATCTGATATAACATTAAGTATAAAACCAAGAGTTACCTGATGTATAATGTATATGTATAATGTATACAAGGAAATTCCTCTCACACTGCTTTTCATGTATGAGAAAAGCTGACAGAGACTAAGGAAGTACCAGTTTTCAGTAATGAAGAGGGAAGTGTTCGACAATCCAGACCTTGTGTAAGTATTCAAGGATGTCAATATAGATGCATTTTTTAAAAGCCTTTTTATTTGCTAGTTTATTGTTTGTGGCTTTTCCTCTCATGACTACACAAAACCTATTTTGTCCATAAGCGTTATGTTTGAATTTCCCACAGGGATGCAAACTATATCAAAGGGATATGTTCACTTATTTTGCTCATAATATTGCAGAAATTGTTAGTATGTTTAATACATGTTTTAGCAAGACTGACATATTATCATTTGCATGTGTACCAAATAGTTTAACAAAGCCCCAATCAGCTGTAAGGAAATCTTGCAAGGTCCGTCAGACATCTTGGCTTCACAATGAAGGAAAGTAAAGGTAAAGGGCATTATGGAGGTTTTAAAGCTATAAATTCCATATCTTGAAATAGTTAAAATAATAACATACATAATTTTAGCCATTTCAAAAAAGCTTACTTTCAAAAATGAATTTAGGAAAATAGAATTTATTTTTTGGTAGCTTCTATTTTTAACTGTTCAATCTTTCAAATAGCCAGGATAAAGGTTAAATATGAGCATAATCACACAAATGTGTGTGGGTATATATACACATATACATATATATACACATATGTTTCAGTATGTACTCTATGATACTCATCAGGCAAAAGTAGCATGCACCAGAACAAACAATTCCAAAATGTCATATCACAACCATGTTTTAAATATTGGGGATATCTGAAATAGGTTAAGTAGAGATTTAATGCCAGAAACCTGGAATTTTATGTAGCTTATTATTTAATGAGCTATTTCCACCTGCATCTGAGCATCTGTAAAAATCCTATAGGCTGAGATAAAAAGTGTCATGAAAACTTGTCACTCTGTTGTGACATGTTAAGAATTCTGATGTAGGATTTCCAAAGACATTCTACCACCATGCACTAAGAAGCTAATAATTTTTTAAGACGTTGAAAATTGAGAAATTTAGACTTTGGTGTTGACACATGATCTCTTAGGAGTCAAGTATAAATTATTTTTCTCCACCTTATTGAGATGAGCATCCTTCAAGAGAACACTTTGTTAAACGTGACATATATACCCTAAAGTTTATATGGAACAAATGCTGATTTTTTTCACTTCCTGGAAATTATAAAAGTGAGAGACTATGATGGGTCAGCAGATCTGTTGAAAAAATGCAGAGAATTGACTGTATATTTAGACTTTGATTGATTGGACAAAAGATAAATGCTATATAGTTTTTCATTTTATGTTTTTGGAAGAAAATGATGGAGTAGCCATGTTATTTACTGTGCCCAAAAGGAGAAGGTGACCACGAGATAAGTAAATCACTGAAAATATAGATTAAGTAGGAAACTTTAGTTAGCAGCTCAGTAGGACATGACTATGGGGATATATCCATTATGAAGGGGTTCTTAGAGCTCATCCAATTACATTATGATAGAAAAACTTGACATATAAAATTTGTCCATATATAAAGGATAGTTATGCCAGATGATATTTGTCAGGTAAAAATATGTTCTACTCTCTTTAACTCTTACCTTCTTCTCTGTCAGTATCACAGAACTTCTACTCATCTTCCACTAGGATAAAGAAAGAAATCAGAAACGGCACCAGCAATATCTTCCCACTGCTTCAAAGGGATCTATCAGGCCACCATTGCCTCTAGTTAAAGAAGTACACAGTAATCTGTATGAGGTTTGAGGCATTAATTTTACACTAAAGTTTTCATTAATTAAAACTCACAGGGAAATGTTTCTTCATTGAGAATGGCCATGAAAGCTGTGGAACAAACATACTGAGTATTTTCTCTAAGAAGCAGAAATAAACTGAAGTGCTCAAGAGATGTCCCACATGGCTGAATATGAAGTTCACATTTAAGTTCCATAACTTTAAATTGTAAATAATTCTTGGAAAAAATAAACAGGAAAAATATAATTGATAGGTAATTAATTTGATTTAAATTTCCATGGCCTAAAAGAGACAGAGGGATAAGAAATGTGAGTGTATCTGTAGTGTCACCCAGAAGGCAAGGGCCAAGCACAGTCCCTATTTATGTTTTGTCTCTTCCCCAAATCAGTTCTTTTAGGAACCTATGTGATGTGCTTCTAATAGGAACATTCTTTGGAGCACTTACCTGAGCGAGGATACAGACCAGGCTTGGCCTCACATTATCATTTATGGACTTAATATAGTTGGTCTCCAAACAGCTTATGTCCCAAGCTGGGCCTATTACAGTCCTGTAGTAGAAATTATTTTCTCTCCAGAAGGTATAAGTGACAATTCACTTGATAACCTTTACCCTAGTGGATAGATGGTTAGGTTTTCTTTCATTCACTCATTTTCTAAAAATATAGCAAAATAAAACATAAGATAAAACAAAAACTATCATATCAAAGTTGGACAAGATAAACCAATAGAAGGAAAATAGCCCAAGGGAAGATACAAAGATGGAAACAGAGGAGGCATGGATTCCTTGGAGAGTAGAGAAAGGGGGTAACTGGGAAGAGTCAGAGGGAAGAGAAACTCATCAGAGTGTATTGTATGAGATAATTTAAAAAGAAGAATCAGAAACTCATTTGTTTGCACATTCAGGATTCCCATAAGAACACTAAACTGAAAGCCATTATATATCCAAAGAGGACCTCATGCAGACCTGTGTAGGCCCTGTGCATACTACTTAGGTCTCTATGAGTTCATAGGAGCTTTGCTCATGTTGCTTAAGAGGCCCTTGTTTTCTTGACATGACTTTTCTTTAATATGCTGACATGCTGTAAAATTTACAAGGGAGACTGTAAAGTACCTAATGCTGTAATAGCACCCTACTCTGGTATCTAGAAATAAAACAGATACCTTGTGATATTTTAAGTTGTTTTGGTTGGGCTGAGCATGGTAGCACATGGAAGGCAGAGGCAGACATTATCTCTATGTGTTCCAGGCTCACCTATTCTACATACTGAGTTCCAGGCAAGTCAAGAATCCACACATAGCATGAGAGTTCTTTTAAAAAGCAGTAATTCTTTTGCTTTATTGTTTTTTGTGTATTTGGGAAGTGATAGCTACTTCTATTCAAGTATGGTCTCATGCAGATTTCATGAAGTTTTTGTTAAACCTATGAAGACACATAGACATTTAGAAGGAAACTTAAGCATGCCTGTCTATAATGCAAAAGTCCTGCTACATGACATATACCATTGAATCTACTGGACATAAGTCCAATTACTATAGTAGAATTTGATGTGATAAGGGTAAAAAAATCAATTTCTTCATTTTTCACATTTTTAAAATATTTATTTTATGTGTATGAATGTTTTATCTACATGTATAAATGCTTTTGTGCCTGATTCCCACAGTGGTCAGAAGAGGGCATCATGACTCTGACACTGGAGTTATGAAGCGCTGTGAGCCATCATGTAGTTGGGTGTTGGGAACCAAATGTGGGTCCTTGGAGGAACAGCAAGTAATTTTAATCACTGAAATATCTCTCTAGTCTCCATTTCCACATGTTGAAAAATATTTAGATTATAGTTTTCATGCAAAATTATACTGAAAAATATCCAACTATCTAATATTTGTTATATAATCCTCAGAAGTAAATGAAGAGAAGCAACTGACAGAGTGTATGTTTTCAAGGTAGCCAATGTCCTAAGACTCATTCTGGCCATAATGGTGTACTATATCATCTGTTTCCATGCAGAGTAAGGCATTTGTTGTAAATAGCACACTGTCATAACAAAAGCCTCCATATTCTAATGAATATGTATATGTAGATAAATGAAAGATACATAAGTGGTTGATAGGTAATGTATCTATAGATTTATATACATTTGAGCAAGGGTAGTTTGGTTGAATTTGATGATTTTACATTTTTAAGTCAGTGCCATTTTGCAGTTTACACATTTCTGCACACCTACATATGATTAATTCATATAAAATAAAATAACTTTCTTCCCCCATAATGACATACTCACTTCAGGTAAGGGTTTCATTTCAGGTTACCTTTGTCTAACATAGATCAATGATTGAATAATAAATTGTCACCATTTTCCAGATGACGTTATTTAATAATAGAAAAACAGCAGTAGCAATAACAGCAATCAGAGAAAATATTAAGCTATCATTTGAGCATCACTTTTGTTTTTATACCTTTATAAATATAGTTATAAAATATAGCTAATAGTTCTCATTTATCATGTTGCAGGCCCTACTCTAACCTCTTTAATTCAATCTTAAGGAACCTGCAAGAAAGCTACTATCTTCATTCATATTTAATATATAAAGAGACCTAGAGAAACAAATAGTAAGTAGGAATTTCCCTAGTGAGCTTGGTGGTATTTGGAGCTGGCTTCCCAGCTCAGTAAAACCTACAGTTACTAAAGACTACTCCAGCAGCATGGAGAGCACTGATAGTCCATGATGTGAACTATTTGAAGAACTTATCTAGATAAATGCATCTTGCTATCCAGATTCACTTCCTGTGAGGAAAAAAATTTAGTGACTCTACAATACATTTTGACTATGAAAAAAAAAGAAGAACTAATGATGCTGGTATGTTGTGGCTGTCACCTCTGGATAAAATGACAAAGAAAAGGAATGAGCCCAGTGATAAAATTAACTGGTCCCAGAAGCACATAAACAATCTAGAGGGCTTTAGTGTCCCCTGGAAGAGAGTCTTTTCTCCAGCAGTCAGGGCTCAAGCAGAGAACAATCAAACCCAAGCTATTGTGAAATGATTGACTAGTTTACAATTAAATTTTAAGCCCCAGCACTGAAGGGTGTCAGCAGATAAATAGAGCATACTAACACTTAGCTACTTGGGTACTCCCCAATACTTGTTTTTTTTGTTGTTGTTGTTGTCTGTTTCTGAGACAGGGATGGTTATAAGTCTAGGGTAGCCTGTAACTTCCATCTACCTACCTCATCTTCCTAAATGCTGGGATTACCAGTATGTGTGATCATGGCAGGTGCATTGCACAGCTTTTCATTATCGATTTTATTTTTAATTTTAATTATGTATATATGTGTGCATGTCTGCATGAGCACTTGCATAGCCATCAGATTCATTTTGAGGCTGAAGCACTCAACTTGGGTGCTTCAAAATAAATTGAGATCCTCTGCAAGAGCAGTGTGTTCTTAACCATTGAACCAGGGCTCCAAACTCCCCACTGTACAAAGTTTTAAGAACCAGGATTTCTATTTCTTTCTTTTATATACCCAGCAGTGAAACCACTCTATCATAAGTTCACATTTAACAGTTTTCAATGTAGCTACAACAGTTTATATTCCCACCAGCAGTGCACAAAAGTTTCATAGCCTTCACATCCTTGCAAAGGTATGATCTTCATTTTTTTTTAAAAATCTAGTCATTTCAGTGAATGTGTTCATGGCTATCTCATTGAGATCGTGATTTGCATTATTCAAATGACTAATGATGTTAAATATCTTCTCTTGTGCTTATTGACTATTCTTCTATACTCCTTGGAGAAATGTCTATTCAAATAAATTGATTGCATCTATGTGGGATATTGTATTTTTATTGTTGAGGAGTAAGTAAGAGTTATCCATTCTGGAAACAAGTCCCTTACCATATACATATGTTGTGCAAATATTTTCTTTTATTATATACGTTTCATTTTCATTTCATGAATTTTGAGCATGAAGTTTTCTTTTTCAATTTTGATAAAAGCAACTTCCTTCACTTCTGTATTTAATGTCCTATTTCAGAAACCTGAGACTAGAGATTTAAATATTATTCACTGTGGGAAAATAGCCAATACACTGGACTTGACCAAGCAGTTGCACACTTAATGGAGAGTAGTTGTGACAGCAATCACAAGACCTGCAAAAGATCAAACCACCAAATCCCAGAACAGATGGGAGCAGGGCTCATGAGGTGCTGTTGGTAACTATGGCTGCTGCGAGACAGTGAGTCCATTTTCTTCAAGGATGTGGATCCTGAGATACTGCTTATAGTTCTACCCCTGTGTATAGTCTCTACATGAAGCTGAGAGGCAAAATTGGTGAGGATTATGGTAAAAGTTAGGGGTGAGGAAATAGTTTATTCACTCAAGCAAATTAGATGTATGCTTAGGTTCTCAAACAAATAAATAGTATATGCCTAGGTTTCTTGTAAAATTTTAAAGTTTTGGGTTAGGAGAGTTAAGTGTATTTTATTATATTTTTCACTTCTTTAAACAGTGATGTATAGTTTTCAGTGTATAACCCTTGCACTTTTTAAAGGTTTTTAAAAGAAGAGGATTTCACTAATAATAGCAGAGAAAAGAACAAAAGGCTTAAAATTTAAAAAGTTCAAGGGTTATACACTGAAAACTATACATCATTATTTAAAGCAATGAAAAGTATAATAAAATACACAAGCATAGCCAAAATGAGCACAAAATGTTGGGTTACTTGTTTGTATCACAGATTAAAATTATTTCAAACCTGTATTATTTATGTATACATTACAGAATATAAATGGGTTACACACACACACAAACACACACACCTCTAAATATCATGGCATTTTCATATGAATATGAAATGTGGTTTTTTTAAATCATAGTTACCTCAATTACACTCTCCTGTTCTCATTCTGCTCCAAAACTCATTAAATCACTAAATAAATAAATAAAGAAAGAAAGAAAGAAGAGGGATGAGGAAATTTATTAAGTCATATAAATAAACATAAAGAGGGTGGAGGATGGGAACCAATGGAATTGTTTTCTTAATTTCCTTTTGGATTATCTATTGATACAATAGGAAATAATACGTGAATTGGATCAAATAGTTTATTGTTATGAATCCAACATAACTGCATTTTATCTGGAAATTTGGTACCATGGACAATCATTTAATATTTTTCAGCTAATAAAATTATGGTACAAATTGTACATTTTAAGGGTACAGTATAAACATTCAATTCAATATGTAATGATCCAATAAGAAAAATTAGTATTTTCATATAATTCAATGTTTATTAATTTTTGCTATTATAAACCTTAAAACTCCTAATTTCAAATTACTTATCAAGTATGTATTAAATTGTTTTGAACTATTGCCACACTACTGCTTTTTCGAAAGAAGAAAAAATATCCTTACTTCCTCCTGTTGCATTTTGGTACCTTGTATCTAGCTGCCTTCTCACTATACTTCCTAGCTTCTAGCACCCATCCAGATCATAGTCTTTACTTTTCAGAAAACAACTTTAAATTTTCAGTATACAAAGAAAATGTTCAGTTTGTATTTCTATGCCTGAATTATTTCAGTAAACACAATGTCTTCCACTTCTATCCATGTTTCCAGAAATGACAAGATTTCATTTTTCATGACTGGCCCTAAGCAGATCTAGGGTGCCATCTCTACACCCAATCCAAGAACACACAGAAGAGGCTGAACTACCAGGACCTCTAACAAGCCCAGGGTCTTAGGTGAGGAGGCTGCAACACCCCCCACCCCCCACCCCCACAAACAAGGAGTAACTAAGACCCATGGGGACCCAGGAACTCCGTCCAGGTAAGTAGCAAGGGCTCCTTCCAGTCTGCACTAGTGCCTGAGGAGACCTAGGGTGTCAGCTCTGCACCCAATCTCAGAACACCCAGAGAAGGCTGGACTCCCAGAACCTCTAACATTACCAAGAAACACATAGGATCACATAATCTCAGGATCATAGGATCACAGAATCTCAGGAGCTTGGTAACACTAAGATTTCAGAATCCCAGAAGCAGCCTGACTCCCAGGAGCTCTTAAAACCCAGGATCTCAGAATCACAGGATCACGGAGACAGCTGAACTCTGATAAACCAAGATAACAGGAGAGACAGGATCCAGTCAGAGACAGTGAGTGCAGGTAGCACTAGAGATAACCAGATGGTGAAAGGCAAGCACAAGAACATAAACAACAGAAACCAAGGTTACTTGGCATCATCAGAACCTAGTTCTCCCACCACAGCAAGTCCTGGATACTCCATGACACCAGAAAAGCAAGATTCAAGTTTAAAATCACTTCTCATATTCATGATAGAGGATTTTAAGAAGGACATAAATAACCCCCTCAAAGGAAAACACAGGTAAACAGGTAAAAGCCCTTCAAGAGGAAACACAAAAATCTCTTAAAGAATTACAAAAACCACAACCAAACAGGTGAAGGAATTGAACAAAACCATCCAGGATCTAAAAATGGAAGTAGAGACAATAAAGAAATCACAAAGGGAGACTACCAAGGAGATAGAAAACCTAGGAAAGAGATCAGTAGTCATGGATGCAAGCATCACAATCAGAATACAAGAGATAGAAGAGAGACTATCAGGTGCAGAAGATACCAGAGAAAACATTGACACAACTGTCAAAGAAAATGCAAAATGCAAAATGCAAAATGCAAAAAGCTTCTAACCCAAACCATTCAAGAAATACAGGACACAATGAGAAGACCAAGTCTAAGGATAATAGGTATAGAAGAGAGCGAAGATTCCCAACTTAAAGGGCTAGTAAATATCTTCAACAAAATTATAGAAGAAAACTTCCCTATCCTAAAGAAAGAGATGCCTATGAACACACAAGAAGCCTACAGAACTCATTTTTCATGACTGAATAATATATCATCATATATAATATTGGCCATATTCACTGTCTCCACTCATCCACTTGGTAGACACACCTCAGTTTTATACTTTATCATGTATATGATGAACAGTGCCTGGAATACAAGTGTTTCTTTGAGATACTGAATTTATTTCTATGAATATATAGTTAGTACTGGGATTAGTGAGATGTATATGTATGTATATGATGTATATGTATTTGAAGCTATAAATAATATACCAGAAATAACATCTACTATTTTGTCATTTTCCCTCCCTTTTTTCTTCCCTCTCTCCCTTCCTCCCCTTCCCTCCCCCTACTCCAAGCCCCCTCCTCTGTCTCTCTTCCTCTCCACCCCCTTTCTCTCATGCCAAGGAATATGTGTGAAGGAAATAGGACAACTTTTGAGAGTCAACTCTTTCCACCATGTGGGAGTTGGGAATTAAATTCAGATATCAAGTTTGGTGGCAAATATTTTTAACTACTGAAACATTGAAACATATTATCATCCCTACATATTTATTTTCTATTTGTCTTAAATTCTACTTTTCTTCATCTTTTTACTGCCTCTTTTTGGGGGTTCTGAACCAGTCCTTTTCTAGTGCCCTACTTTAATTCATTTGTAATTTATTGCTAGACATCTTTTCACAATTACTTGTCCTCAGATTCCAAATTAACATCTTAAACCTATAACAGTGTCTTTCGGATTAATGAAGAACATAAACATAGTGACATACAAAATAGTGTCTTTCCCTCTTCCCTTGTGCTATTGCCATACAGAACCAATATTTACATAGTATACATATGACTACAGTTTTACAGGATTGATAACACTCAAGTTTGGTGACTGTATGCCTGTACATCACTTTAAAGATCTGGAGATATAGAGTTTATAGAAAGCTGAACCTCTGTACAGTTTATTCACATGCTATTCTACTTACTGCTCATGACTCTAAGAACTTTGGGTCTCTCTATAGATAAACCTTCCTGGAAAACTTATTTAGTGCTCTCATCTAATCACACACACACACACACACACACACACACACTGTCTGGAATACTAGTATGTTGGTGAATTTAATGATCATGTATTTGGAAAGCCCTTAAAATATGTAAAGCTCAAATATTGGTTCAGCTGTCCTATTCAGCTATTGTATATTAAAGGACAGACATTGTATACTAGTCTATTCTTATTTTGAAATGTTCAGTGAGTGAAAGAATATTTGGCCTATAAATATCTGGTTGGTACAAAGGTGACCATGACAGAGTTTTAAGTATATGAACAGCTGTAGTTCTACTTTATTAATTCCAGAAATGCAAAACATTTCCTTGTTGCTAAACTCCAGACTCTTTCTTTTTCTCCATGACTGACTCTGTTTTGATCCATTTCTCTTTGTGTGAATGTTTTATCCAAGCCTCAGGAACATGCTGTGCAGCAGTGACAGCTTATAAGTTAATAAATATCCACAGCACAGCAAAGATGCTGGGTTTTCATTCAGTCATCACCAGGTGCTTTTTACTCCAATGATTAGCCTCATGTAGAAGTGGAAACAAATGATTTTTAAGAATATGCATAATTATCTAGACTGCAAAGTATATGCAAATATGTTAACATATTGTAGTAAAAACATGGGTAAATCCTTAGTTTAAGGAAGTTCAGGACTGCCTCTGGGAGTCACAGCAGGGTGTGTGTGTGTGTGTGTGTGTGAGCGTGCATGTGATTGTTCGTATGTATGTTTGTTCACATGACATTTATATGGAACGAATATTTGGAAAAAAATAAAATCTGAAAAATTTGGGTTGATGCTGGTTATTTTAGTTTTGTACAACTAAACATCATGAATATTACATGCTTTAGAAAGACTTGTATGATGGATGAATTTCAGATGTTTTAAACATCTTTAAAAATGTCTACATAAAGATGATACCCTGATGGTTAACTTTCATAGAACTAGAAGATGCTATGTAGACTGCTGGGAAAAGTCATCACCATCTTATGTAGCTGTGACTATCATGGCAAGAGATGGATAAGGTTGCAATAGTGGCATGAGTTTTATGGGAATAACCAACCAATGCAGTACTGTATTTAAGGATCACTCCATGGGCAGAAATGCGCTCCTAGTACTGAAATTCTGGACAAGGACCTATGGTAGGTAAGTTCATACATTTAATCAATGAACCTAATCTATTTAGTCAGCTGAATAGAGATAGTATCAAGTGGCTTTTAAATTTTATCTTTAAACATATAGATTAGTGCAACTCTTAAGCCACATCAGATAAATTTGCTTGTGTGGTGAATAGCAATTAGTGCAGAATCTCACAATTCATCAAAGTGCAGAGAGTGTCAATGGAATGACCAGCCATAAATAGGAGATCTATATCATACATTTTCCTTGTAAGGCTCAGGGACTGTCTTAGTCAGGGTTCCTATTCCTGCACGAACATCATGACCAAGAAGCAAGTTGGGGAGAAAAGGGTTTATTGAGCTTACACTTCCACATTGCTGTTCATCACCAAAGGAAGTCAGGACTGGAACTCAAGCAGGTCCGGAAGCAGGAGCTGATGCAGAGGCCATGGAGGGATGTTACTTACTGGCTTGCTTTCCCTGGCTTGCTCAGCTTGCTTTCTTATAGAACCCAAAACTACCAGTCCAGGAATGGCACCGCCCACAATGGGCCTTCCCCTCTTGATCACTAATTGAGAAAATGCCTTACAGCTGGGTCTCATGGAGGCATTTCCTCAACTGAAGCTCCTTTCTCTGTGATAACTCCAGCTTGTGTCAATTTGACACAAGACCAGCCAGTACAGGGACAATTATGGTAGAGTGTGTGGAAAGACTGTAAAAGCCAGAGGTCAGGAAGGATCAGAGTGAAACAATGCCCTCTGGGCATGAGAGTAACTCCATAATGGCATCACAACATCTGAGGTTACCTGACAAGATGAAGCCAGTCAATAGTCCATCATGGATAGTAGAACTACTCCTATGAGTGTCCCCACAACAAGGCAGTTTTCAGTAATATGAACTGGACTATAAAAACTGTGCTATAAAAAATGGAAGACTGGAAATGTGAAGAGTAGGCGTGGATTTGAAAGGAGCTAGAGAGAATATGATCAAAATACATGGTATGAAACCCTCAGTAAAATATTCCAAATCTAAGAAACAAATAAACCAACAAATCTCAAACAGAAACCAAGCCAAACAAACCAATACCCACCAATGACAAAACAATCAAATGTTTACCAGAGGACTTAGATAGAGCTAAGCAGTGTAGTGTTTGCCAGTATTCACCAGGCCTTTTCTCTAATCCTCAGCACCACAAAATAATGTCTTTAGAGAAAACAGACACCATGACATATGCCTTTTTCTCTAGTTAATCAGGTGGCTGGGGCAGATGGATCATTTGGCTCCAGGATACTATGTAATCTTTCTCTCTCATCCAATATTACTGGCTATGTTTTTATTGCATTGCTGTCTACAGGCTTCTTAATCAAGGGAGGAGGTGCACCTGAGGTAATAGAGAAACTGTGCATAGCAACAAAGTAATTTCATGACAGGATACCTGAAAAATATTTTCATTCCAGGATATGCATCAGGCCATATCATAGTACCACATTTTGTGAATAGTTATGACAAGTTATTCTTATATAAATATGAGTACAACTTTGGGGTTTCAGTGTCTTATTCTAGCTATAATTCACCAATTCTTTTTGTAACTGGAAATCATTTCAACCCATTCTAGGTTTTGGTACTAGCTAGGGAAAGTCTGCTATAATCAATACCTAAAATGTGGAGCTGGCTTTAAATAGACTTTGAAAGAATTTTGAAAATATGATAGACAATGTACAGATTTCCTTGTTGAGATTGTTGGTATAAAGCTGTATGTTTCTGAAACATCTCAGTTAGAAGGGCAATTTCACCCACTAATAGTGCACTTCAGCATATGAGGCTTTTCAGGCACTTTAGGATGAAATAATTTGAAGTGATTATCTGTTCTGAGTCTACCACCACTTATGCACAGAATTATTATAATCAGCCTCCACAAATGGAATGATGATCTTATTAGGTATTCACCCTCTCCACAGATGGATGGTTGGAAACACGTACCTGAGCCCTCTTGCCGTACCTACAAAATTTCTGTTTGGTAAAACTTGTTTTACTTTCGAAGAATTGCAATTAGCACAAAGAAAATAATAGTTTTCTTTTCTGCATTTGATTCTAGGCGCTATACAATATAAGGGTTGCATATACATCCCCTGGGGGTAAAGTGAGGTCAGCTGCTATGCCATAGGACATTGCTTTAGTTGTTGTTGTTGTTTTTCCTTCTTTTTAATTGACAAATTACATTTATTAAAATGAAATTACTGAAGTGAAGCAGTTTGCAGATAAATTAAAATCTGACCAAGTGTGGTGCCACACACTCATGATCTCAGCAAATGTCAACACTGAGGCGATCAGGAGTTCAAAGCTATCTTCAGCTACATAGTCAGTTTGAGGCTAGCCTGAGCTATAAGAGAGCTTGCTCCCCACCCCCATAAAAAGAAGCAAAAAGAATCAAGAACTCAGGAATCTCCTCTGAGGTAAGTCTAGAGTCTGGAGTGGGTAGCTCCATCATCGTCATGAAATCTTTAGCAAAGTCAATGAACTGCTACAGAAAAACCACTACAGGACAGCAGGCAAGCTCGAGTATTGACTGAGCAAACATGACCTGCCAAGTGCTTTTAAGGTACTAGGGAGGGAATATGACAAGTTTCTGCCCTTTCAAGTTTACGCTCAACTGGAGACAGATTTATTCAAATATGTAATCTAGCTGACACACTCTACATATCATAAAGCTAGAGATGGAGGCTCTGAACAGATAGCACAGGCTAGGAATACATTAAAGGGAACTATTCTTTTTTTATTTTTTAATTGGATATTTTATTTACATTTCAGATGTTATCCTCTTGCCCCATTTCCCCTCTAACCAAAAAGCCCCTATCTCATCCCCCCTCCTCCTGCTTCTATGAGGATGTGTCCCCATCCACTCCCCAATCCCATCTCCCCACCCTCGAATTCCCCCACACTGGGGCATCCAGCCTTCACAGGACCAAGGACCTCCTTTCCTAGCTATGCCCAACAAGGTCATCCTCCTCTATATATACAGCTGGAGCCATGGGTCTCTCCCTGTGTGCTCCCAGGCTGGTGATTTAGACCCTGGGGGCTCTGGTTGGTTGGTATTGTTGCTCTCCCGATGGGGTTGCAAACTCTTTCAGCTCCTTCAGTCTTCTCTCCAACTCCTCCATTGGGAACCCTGTGATCAGTTCAATGGTTAGCTGTGAGCATCCACCTCTGTATATGTCAGGCTCTGGCAGACTTCTAAGGAGACAGCTATATCAGGCTCCTGTCAGCATGCACTTCCTGGCATCCACATCAGCGTCTACCTTTGGTGACTGCACATGGGATGGATACCCAGGTGGAGCAGTCTCTGGACGGGCCCCTAAACTATTACCAGCACCCAATTCAGGAGATTCCCTAGAGCCACTTTAAAACCATAGGGGATCACATCTGACATGTAAATAAAATATCCAATTAAAAAAAGGAAGAAAAAATTAAAAAAAAAAAGAAAATCCACCCACAAAAATCAGTTGTGCTTCTATATGCTAGCAATGGGATGTCCAAAATATTAATAAAATAATCCTATTCACAATACCATTAAAATAAAATATCTAGAAATAAATTCAATCATGGTCAAAGATCTATACACTGAAAATTATAAAACAATGAAGAAAGAAATTGTAGAAGATATAAATAAGTGGATTTGAAAACACTAGCTGGTTAAAATGTCCATACTACTTAATAGATTTCTACAGGTTCAATACAATCCTATTAAATTTTCTAAAACCATAAAGACCCCTCATATAAGCAGTTTTGAAGAAGAACAAGCCGGGCGGTGGTGGCGCACGCCTTTAATCCCAGCACTTGGGAGGCAGAGGCAGGTGGATTTCTGAGTTCGAGGCCAGCCTGGTCTACAGAGTGAGTTCCAGGACAGCCAGGGCTACACAGAGAAACCCTGTCTCAAAAAACCAAAAAAAAAAAAAAAAAAAAAAAAAAAAAAAGAAGAAGAAGAAGAAGAACAAGATAAAAACAATGAAACTACTTGATTTCAAAAGATATTACAAATCTCCAATAAGTAAAAGAACATGGTACAGGCATGGGAAGAGGCGTACAGATCAATGGAATACAATGGAGAACCCAGTAGTGAGCACCCCTGATGGTATCAAAGAAACCAAGATTGCACACGGGGAAAGAATAGCATTTTCAGTAAATGGTTCTGGATACCCACAAAAAGAAAACAAACATGCAAATGTATAATCTCTACCGTGGGATTCTGGGATTGACCCAAAGCTTCAGGTCTACCCCTCTACTACTGTGCTAATAGGTGCTCTGTGAAAATAGGACTCTATAGTCAGCTCTGTATATAATAAAAATTTTCAAAGTTAATCAGAATTCCTTATCTTGGGGCTCTGCAGTATGGAATGAACTCAATCACTTTTAATCCAAGAAGAGAAGCAGGCAGCTTCAGTACAACATAGGAACTGGATAGAGATTCAAAGCCTCGGACCTATTGCAAATTTATAACCACTAGAGGTAAGGTCCAGCAGTCTGGGCCTTCTGAAATCTCCCTGCCAATCCTGATGTGTGTGAAAGTCAGATAAGCAACAGTGCTCTCAGTCTTTTGTTTCATCATGGAACCTTTTTATTTATTTATTTATTTTTAAATTTCATGAAGCGTATGATAGAACTAATATGTTTGCCATGAAGAATGTGTGAAGTTTAGCCTCGGCAACACTACCACTACTTATAGAAAGTTTTGAATTCTTTGTTTACTTTAATAAATATAACCTATTCAAAATAACCCCAAGCAGTTACAGGTGGACTGCAGTGAGTTCCAGGCCAGCCTGTCTACTACAATGAGTTCCAAGCCAGCCTGGTCTACTACAATGAGTTCCAGGCCAGATATGGCTACATAGTAAGACTTTGTCTCGACAAAACAAAACACCTCATAGAGAACCTTTTTGAGAGTCCAAGTTTCTTTCTGAGCATTTTGACCCTTCTGTACTTGCAGGGCTTCCTGATCCAATGAAATGCTGATATGTTTATGACCAGTAGACCTGAATAACGAAGAAATAAGAGCAGCAACCCTAACAGCCAAAAAGAAACTTGAAGTGCTTAGAATTCTTGTATAAGTATATCTGACCCTTGGTATTTTGCTTGTTTGTTTCTTTTCATTTTATTCTGTTTGAATGCTTTTTAAATTTTTTTGATTTGCTGAAAAAAAAATTAAAAATAAAAATTAAAAAAAAAAAAAAAAAGAAGTGCTTAGACAAAGGGAGATAATCAAAGGGAGCAAAGTGAGTCTACTGGTGTTTATATCTTGAGTTCAAAATAAACAAGCAGTCTTACCTCCTTCAGATGGAGCCACAAAGTGACTAGGCTGGGACCAGTGAGTAGATTTTGCTGAATTTGCCCCAAGCATCTTGGGAATCAACACAATTATTTCCTCAAAAACACTGTTTGTGCCATGATAAAGTATGTTATATTTGCTTTGAAACACAGCTTTTTGTTTGGCTTGCTGCGTTCTTGCCAGGTTGAGTACTCCAAAGCCTTCATTGTCAGGCATAAACAACTCTAGGGAACTAGATAAAAGGCACCCACAGGAAAGAACACTTATATTTTCCTTACAGGCTCTGAGATGGAAGACGACTTAGCTATTTAGTCCTGTGGATTTTTTTCCTCTACAGAGGAATGAAATAAGCCAAAGGTTGGGGATGACAAAGATCATCGTACAGTTTGACTGCTGAATAACAAGGAGGATTCTTAAAGTTGAAGACTAAGAGACACAGTTTAAAGAGTGTTCATGTGACCATAAATTTGAGCTTATCTGAAGTCAGTGGGCTTATACATGAAATGTAGTGTTAAGTCCAGTTTCTAATACAGTTGATGGCACATAATGGATAATAAATACACGTTGAAGTTTCTTTTCTTTGAATGAATATAAAGAGTTTATTCGGTGCGTATTTGGGTATACAACAACAAATATTAAACAACTTTTTTTTTTTAACTTTTTGTGCACAGGGCAGAAAACTGCCTGTACATGCTATGTTCGCTTTTGGAACACAGATTTTAACAATTATTAATGCACAAAATCTTACATATCATGCAACTCTATGCCAAGATTCCAACTTTCTTCCATGCAACAGATATGAAGATCTAAATGGAAACCTAGCTAAGTCTTAAACACTTTTCCAGTAGCAAGTATAATATATGTTGTTTAGGGGAAACCATTCTTAACATTGCCTTGTACACAATGATCACGTGCCAAATCCAATGGCAGGAGGACTTGTACATATACAGATGAGACACTTCTTATTTGAACAACATGAAAGACAATGCCACTGTTCCACAGTTCCTGTCTTTACACAAGAAGCCACAACAATAGATTAACATGATACACGAATGGAATTAAGAGAAATCTACACTTGAGGATAATCTTGTTTCAACTTATCTTACTGACTGGGATTGACAATACAACTCAATTTCTACGCACAAAGTACAGCACAAGAACTTGACCAGAATGCTACAGTTCTAATTGACAACAAAAAAGGAGAGAGAGAGAAAGAGGGGGGGTGTCGGAAGGAGAGGGAGAGAGGAGAGGAAAACCCATAAGAACACTGTTACTTTAAACCTCAGATGCCAATTCAGATTCAACCCTACTTTTGGTTGTTATGGATTAAGTGACAGAGTCAATAGAACCATTATTTTTCAGAAATCATAAAGTTGCACTATATGAAAGTAAAGAGTACATTTGAATCAAGCAGAGATAGAAAACACGAAGCCAAGAAAACAGCACAGTTCACAGAATTTGTTTGCTCCTACAAAACATTTAAGCAGTTAACTTTGTTTTGTTGTTTTGTTCTTTTTTTTTTTTTTTTTTTTTTTTATGAATAGCTGTGGTCTTTTAAATTTTCTTAGTTGGGAAGTAAATTGACCAGCATTCGTGCTGTTAAAATTTTTGCTGTGTTATCTATCCCCAAAGTATAGGTGAGATCATGAGAAAATTTGGCAGTCCTTCTTCCAGGTTTAGTTCATTGATAATGCTTGGCATTCTTTTGCACAAGCTCAATTTAAATTATGGGGCTTTAGTATGGATGATAACAAGGTATAATGGCAGATAGAATAGGGAACTCTGCCTGTGTGTTTGGTAAACCTCACTGATAGGTTTGAACTTTCGGATGAAGGACTGCTAGAAGAATTCAACAGCACCTGGAGGTAAGGTTCTGTTATAGAGCCCTCATTTTGCCCTCACTGGCTACGTTGATTCGTTGTGGCTCATGGATTTGCCTCCATTCAGTACACCAGAGACGCTTCTGCTCTTGGTCGGGGTCCCACTTCCAGATCGGGAGAACTCCGTGAGATCGTGCAGAGATGGCTCCTTGTACATGGCCACTGAAAAGCACAGAGATGGTGCAAAAGAGTTTTAAAGGGGCACACCGATGTATTACAGTATTCAAAATTTCTCCAACAGAGCCTAGATATTCCAACTTAAAACTTCTAAGTCCAGGAATCAAAGTTCATGTTTCTTATCTCACCTTAGCCATTCCACAGTGAATACATTTTAAAATAATATCTTAAATACAATAAAAAACGTTTATTTATCAATAAATTTATTTTTTAATAACTGAAAAGAAACAAAGACAAAAAAGACCAAAATATTTCTTTTGCTTACTAAGGCAAACATTAAAAAGTACTTGGCAGAGTGGATGAGATTAGATGAAGTGAATTCTAGCACTCATTTAGTGCCCTGTAAGGGATTTTAATGCCTAACTTCTATCACAGGATTAATGAAAACACATTTAATCAAGCTCTCAGAAGTTTAAATATAATCTATAACATACTATGAAAGCTTAATACCAATATTTTACGCCTTGCAAAACACTGATTTCCATCATACTTTAAAATAAAACTCTAAAAGTATTATCATGATTCTAGTGCAATAAATGGTAACAATTATTATTGTTGGGCTACAAATCACAGCACGTGCATATACTTGTAGAGTACAACATGCTAAATATTAAGTTCACCATATACATCACTACATTTGTCCTTGTAAGAATGCTATATCTATATGATATAAAAACTCATTTTTTAAAAATTTGAGATAGGGTCTGACTCTAGACTAGGCTGCTCTGGTATCACTAGGTAGCCCAGACTGGACTCTAAGGCCTCTTTTGAGCTAGCTGGAATAACAGGCATGAGCCATCAACCCATTGAATATTATTATATTGACATGATGATCATGAGGCACATGTAAGTAAGTAACATTTCAAGATCATTCCATTAACAGTGGGACATGGTGGCAAATGCCTAGAATTCTGGCATTTTGGAGGCTGAAGGGAGATAACCAAGATTTTGAAGCCAGCTGTGATGAGAAAGCTACATAGGTGAGAATCTGTCACAAACCAGCAAAGCAAATACACACAATCCAAGCACCCAGTCAGTGAACAAGGAAGCTGGGGCTTGAACTCAGGTATTCTGGTTCCAGAAAATGAACTGTAAAACACAGTGTGACACTTATTTTAACCTGTGTGCACATGTGGGTAAGGGTATTGATAGGTAGTTCTTTAAGTGTCTACTGTAATCTCAGGTAGGGAATCTCCTATTTTGTTTGCGTTTTCTGTTTTTTGTCTATGTCTCTCCTCTAATATTGCCACCTCCCACTTTATTTTAATAACTATTCTGGCTAGTTTTATGTCCACCTGACACAAACTAGTATTATTTGGGAAAAGGTGATCTCAATTAAGAAAATGCCCCGACAAGACTGGACTGTAAGCATGTTTATGGTAGCATCTTCTAGATTGGTGTAGGAGTGCCCAGCTCACTGTATGTAGGGGATCACCACTGAGTTGCTGCTCCAGGGGGTTATAAGAAAGCAGGCTTAACAAGCCAGGAAGCAGCAGCCTTCCTCCCTGGCCTGTGCTTTAGTTCTGTGCTCTAGGTTCCTGCCCTGACTTCCCTGTTAATAAACTGTGACATGAAAGTGAAAGCAAAATAATTCCTTTCCTCTCCAACTTGTCTTTGGTAATGGTGTTTTATCATAGCAACAGTAACCCTGACTAAAACATAAATTAGTACCAGGTCATTGGGTATTTCTGTCACAGACATGAGTATATTTTAGGGAGGACTGTGGAAGAACTTTGGAACTTTGTGCTGGAAAAACAACTGAGTGTTCAGAGCTTAGTGAGATGTTATAGGAACAAAAAATAATATAGGCCTGAAATCAATGCATAGCTTGAGCAGTTTCTGAGGGAAGTTTTAGAGACCTTTGAAGATTCCATGGGGTCACTTGATGATATTTTGAATTAAGATCCACCAAAGTTAAACTTTTGCTTTGTTGGGACAATTGATACATGTCAACTGTAACTAAAGAATCAAATGTAATTAAGAAGATAGTAGCATCACTGAGCAAGATCTTCTGGGAAGGGTTTCCTTAGGGTCAACACCCAGATCTATGGTCTATCCAAGGATGGCTAAGGTGGTACCTTTGCTGGCAGCCAAAATTGCTGTGTGCTTCCCAGGTGTTAGTTTTGAAGGCATGAAGGATTCATAAAGAGCAGCTAAGGCTTTGCACTATGAGAGGCAAGGAAAGGCCCTCCTCTCCTCCCCCTCTCTCCATATATATATGAGAGACAGCTTAGTAGAAGTTGAAGGCCCAAGACTGAAGGGGCCATTGAGAGACACTGGACTGGTAGTACGTGTGAGGTAAGAGTCCCTGAAGAGAGAAGCCCAAGAGAGGCTACTGATCAAGGTGAAGGGCTAGTGGAGTACAGATCCCCACACTTTGGAGATGCCAGTACCATGGGATGACCACCAAGGAGAGCAGCAGCTGTAGAGCAGAGCTGGGTTGAGCCGAGAAGCTAAGTTATGTGTGTTATGAATAATAGCAAGGGTGGAGAAGTGCTGCTCCCAAGGCACTTTCGTTCACAAATGTCAAACACTGAACTTTTTCCATTCTTGAATATTTGTTTTGATTTGATTTGATTGTGACTACCTATGGTTATTCCTTGTTATAGTAAGAAAGTACATAACTTGTTTCTTGAAACATTTTGTTGAAAAGACTTTGAAATATTAGAGAGACTTTAGATATTTCAGAGAGACTTTAAACTTGAAAACAATGTTGAATGTTGTAAGAGACTGCACTTTTAAAATGTTTGAAAATTTAAAGACCTTGGGACTTTTTAAAGTTGGAATGGAATGCTTTGTACTATGATACTAATATCAACATGTCATCTTAGGGACAAATGAGAAAGGAAAGGTTCTAGTAGAATAGTGATGTGTTTGTGTATAAAGGTGATAAGGAGTCAATTGTGGTGGATAGTTTTATGTCAATTGGACAAAAGGCAGAATCATTTCGACAGAAAGGACCTCGGGTTAAAAAAATGTCCCCACCAGAATGGATGTAGATAAGCCTGTGGGGCATTTCCTTGATTGATGATTGATATGGGAGGATACAGCCTACTGTTGACAATACCACCCATGGCTGATGGTTCTGGGTTCTATAAGAAAGCAGGCTAGGCAAGCAGTAAGACGTATTCTTCCATGGCCACTGCATCAGCTTCTAACCTGTAACATTCCTGTCCTGAATTCTTTAGATGATGGATTGTATACAATAAAGTAATTTCCTTCCCAAGTTGTCTTAGGTAACGATGTTTTATCACAGCAATAGAAACCCTAAGACAATAGTTTTCTTTCTCTTTTTTCTCTATTAATCTGAAACAAACAAACAAAAAAACCCTATGAATGAAAGTTCTTAGGACGTTATTGACCAAGGAGTTTCCCTATAAAGGTTACGTTCTAACCCCCATGGTTAACCTCTATAATCATTTTTGGATACTTTAGGTTTCCTACTATGGGATAAATTAAAATGAGAGTAGATACTACTCTCAATGGCTGAATGTTTGTATGATTTTTTTACATTTTGGTCTTGATGGTTTTTAGTGCTGTGAAATGCTTGAAAATTTAAAGATACATGCTTTAATGTGGAATAATTGCATTTCAAATTCAAAAACACGAAAATAAATTATTTAAATTAGTATTTTCTTGTAGTAGAATACATAGTTCATGGGCTTTCAAATTTACCTTTCAGTGGTTTGGGCAGAAAATGTGCTGCAGGCTTGTTCTTCTTCACATGGTTGCCTTTCATGATCTCTCCTTCTTTGTTCAGACCCAGATACCACCCTCGGCCGGACTGCTGCTGACGGTAGATCATTGAAGAGTATGTCACGTAATAATTTTCAAACACTGATTCTTTGAATTTGCACTCAGGTGTGAAATGTTCCTGTAATAAAAGTAAATAAACAAAAAAGTCAATACCTATGAGGGTGTGAATTTCAAGTAGAATAATTAGAGTATGCCTTTCATGGGTTTAGGACATACTTGGTTAAAGGTTGTATGAAAGGCATTCTATTTGAATAGGATAAATCATTATCATTGGAAACCAAAGGCAATTCATGTGATATTTTAAGAGAAAATTCTGCGGCTTAGTGACTGGCTTTCTTTGCAGTAATTAATGGGAAGATTTAGGCAGGACTCATAAGTGTGTGCTGCTGGACTAATTCAAGAGTAAACGGATTGAAAGATGAGTGAGTATAAAGCAATCATATGGATCTTTGTTTTAAAAGAAAATGAACATTTGGTTTGTATTTACTTCTTATATTATTATTATGTGTGTATGTTTGCCCACATGTGCATGTGTGTGCACGATATGTGTGTGTGTGTGTGTGTGTGTGTGTGTGTATGATGTATATGTGCCTGGTTCATATGTGGAAGTCAGAAAACATATATGTGGAGATGTTTTGTCCTTTCACATGTATTTAGGTTCCAGGAATTGAATTTAGGTCTCTAGGCTTTGTATATCATGTGTCTTTACCTCCTGAGTCTTTCCTTCAGCCATGTGATTACTTTTCATGTACTTTGGCGTTATCATGTATTATGGTTGCCAGTTGCTTGAGTTTTAAAGCAGTGTTACCATGCGGGTTGCCTAGATTTCTAAATGATTCTACAATGAAAGTTACCTTTCACCATAAGGTAAACAAAATCGAGTTTTTTCAGCTCATTGTATCTTAATTTAAATAGAATTTACCTCTAATCTCAGTGTTTCCTTAAAGTAACATTTACAAGCAAATCAATATGGAAGCAAGGAATTTACAATAATTCTACAAACACAAGAGAACAACCCAGAGTACTTTGAACCCTGGAGTATGATTTTATTGACTTGAATGTGTCTGTTTTTTTTAGAATGGACCATTCAAATGAAAGTCTGCTACTCAATATAGATTTCTACAAAGACAAAAGCCTGGGTGTGTGTATACACATCAACATATAATAAACATACATTAAAGTGGCCATTACTGAGCTAGAGAAAACAAAGAGCAGATTTTAATCTATAAGTAATTCATGGAGTAGCAGAGGGGTTACTTGACGTAGAGATATAAAAGACGATGTTATCAGATTTTTCCCCATAATTTGCTGAGAGGTTATCAGGAACAACAGTTGATAATTTTGCCCAGTTTTGAAAGAACCATTGTTGTGCATTTTTTCTAGGCCACTGGTCTTTTCTACACAGTATCTCTGCGGTTCTTCCTTCCTCCATTTTCATATTTAATATCATTCTCAGAATACATACCAGCTGAGCAACAACATCTAAAAGTTACTTTAGTCAAGGAGGAACACATTCCTCAGCATTTCTTTGAAAAGAAAGCATGCAGGCAATTTTATTTTCTTTTTTATTAAAGCTTACCACATTCAATAATATGCCAGATGCCCCTATTTGCTCTGCAGAACACATTTGGTCAGAGTATCTTTGGGGGTTATTTTTATTTAGTGTGGATATACACCATAGGTCTCCCAGGAGTCACACAAATTCAACCTACTAAAGCATAAATGTACTTCTGGGCCAACTGTCACATGGCAGAAACTTAAAAGAGTTCTATTTACGGTTGTGAAAATTTCTCCTTGTGGGGTTTTCTCAACACAGAGAAAGCCAAAGTATGTCTACAAAGACATTTGATGAAAAAAATCTCCACATTTTCTCTAGGGATGAGGAAAATTTCTGGAGTTCTTTGTGAATTAAATCATTACTTGGATAAAGTAGGTTTTCATTTCATAAAAAGTCAGATTCATTTGCACGTAAATCTGGTAAATGATCCAGTTGATCAATTAGATGACTCTGTTCAACCATATAAACAACATATTCCTGACTTGAGAATGGGTGGATGGGATCAGTGTGTATTCTAAGTCATGTTTGCAAATAATGCTACACTTAACATCTTGAGTGATAGCATGTATTCATTAGTTTCATATACATTTTCAAATGGTCAATTATGTATTTGAATGATACTTAAAAATTCATAGGTAATTAATGCATCCCATTAACTTACTCTGTATCTGAAAGGATTGGGCCTATGGCTACAGCATATATATTCTCTTGAGTACAAAAAGTGAGTGCCAATAATATACTGTCTGAGAGGTGGAAGTCAGACTTAATTCTAATGGGGACACTGAGAATATTCTTATCGACAGAAGAGATCATTTTATGTGAGTCCCAAAGGATGGGAAAATTTCAAAACAGGAAAAAAAGAAAAAACGAAAAGAAAAAGAAGAGCTGAAGTCCACATCAACACTTAATCTATCCCCTACTTATCCCTTCAGTTTTCTTTTAGTATCTGGAACCTACCAAGTTTCAGTTGCTCACACTTAAACCTAGAGGACATTTGCATTCACTCTTGTGCTGTTTCTTGATCTCATAGCCTTCACCTTCCCTTCTTATAGCCAGTGCTCTAGTGTGTGACTTTACTGTTCGAAGAATCCCCTAATTGGTTTTCCTTGTTCTCCTGATGTTTGCTTTCCTACAATAAGGTTCTCTTCCTCATGAACTCTTAAAGACTTCACTTTGCCTGTAAACTATGCAAATAATGACTGGATGTTTCCTTTAAAGTCCTCTACTAATCAGTCATCTCCATTCTTTGGTCCTCCACCACTGAACCACACATGCCTTTCCAAATGGCATTCCTTAGTTTAGTAACTACCTTACTCTTTCTCTGTCTGCTAGCTTTCTTCTCATTGTTCAGTGTCTTCTTTAAATATAGTTTCATTTTGAATTATATGTGATTTCTCCCAATTGGACTGATTAAATCTATATTGACTCTCGGAGGCTCTATCTAGGTCACTAACAATGCATGATTTATACTCATGAACGTTGACTGTGAACTTATATTTCCAAGTCTATGCTGTGCCACCCCTACCTCCAGCCCCAGCAATGAGAGGTCACATTGCCTAGCTTATGGAAGACCAGTTGATTAGTGGATCATTGATTAGTGTGAATGCTGCATTTCAGTGATTGAGACTAAATAATGAAAATTACATGACTTATTGGAATATCAGATTCTAAAACATCTGCAGGGAATTTCCTTTATATCAGCTATATTTATAAGGAGGCTGTCATTGCATGGACAGATCTTGCATGAGTGATTTAACAGCTCTTGAGAATAATGTGGCACCTACGATGTTAAGAGGAAGTCTTGGCAATTGTTACAACTATTGGAAAATGACAAGGAAGGACTCAATGAACTGAATGCTCTGTCACATCCTGGAAATTTCTTAGTCATTCCTACTAAATTTGGACTCAAATGCTCAGCAGAGAAGAAAATGAGGCCAAAAAAAAAGCATGTTGAAACAACCAAAGGAGTGTTCTGTTCTCTGTATGTGACACTGTCATTCTTATCCTATGTTAGAATGAGTAGGCAGAAGAGTCTTGATTCTATTAAAATGCACAAATATTGAGCATCTCATCCTACGTTAAAGAGTCCAGCAAAAGGGTCCAGGGTGTGGTTGCATCTCTTCAGGACATATCAGCAATATACATAAATATAAATAATGGAATTTGTATTTGGCACAAGCCAAGAAAGCCCTATTTTAGGGGACCAGGTGGGATGTACATCAAGGAACAAATTTACGTTGATTGATTGTGAATGCCTGCTCACTGGTGCCCTGAAAGAAGGTACCATGGTGGTCTTGACCCAAAAGAGGCATTGCATGAAGGCAGCAGTAGCTGTGCTCTGAATCTGAAAGGCAGTAGATGAATATCTGCTATTATAATAGGTGTATGAAGAAATGTATGTCACATATTCCTTGCATGGTTCCTAACAGTTGCTTGATATGAGTATAAAGTAAAAGGGACTTTGGATCTTACAACTTTTAACTCATTTATTTCTCCTAAATATTGTTTACCTCTCATGCTCATACATATTTTGTCAGATAAATGATATTTTAGTTCATGAAATCATGTGTCCAATATCTTCCATGTTTATTTGATTCTCTTACAAGTTCAACGTTTGTTTCTTTTTGTGAATGTTAAATTTCTTAACTATATGGAATCTGTACTAACTGGTTATTATGATCATAATTTGGCCAAGGAATGAGGAATTAGGGCAGATACAGTCTCAATATAGATTTTGTAAGGCACCACATGTCATCCTGGATTCATGTGCACATAGCCCCAAGATCTAATGGTGTGCCAGAAACATTACCCAAGAACCCCAAAATGTGAGACTGGTGTGACTCTTTTAGAGTCTAAAGAAGCAGCTCTGGCTTTGTTACTACAATCACAGTGGCAAAGCACAGGCACAGCACACAGTATGCTTGGCCTGTTTGAGCTGGAGCCTTGGCCAAAGGAGGCTTAGGATAGAACAGTAGCTGCTGTAAAGTGAGGCCAGTAAGGCTTATAGCTGTACCATCAGGAAGCATGACCTAAAACAACAGAGCTTAATACCTCTGCATATATTTGTCAGGCAGGTTCTGTAAGCACATTTCCAGTATTAAAGCAGACACAGCAAGATTAAATACCTTTGTAATTAAAATAAGTAATTTGGCAAACAGAGGCCATAATAACAGCATTTTCACCCCCTTACCCCCACTGTGCTCTTGAAGTTTAAGCTATGATACCACTGCAAGGTGACAGTGTTACATTTGAATCTGTGTCTCAGCAGGATCGGAAGCTTTGAGGACTACCACACAGACTGTAAATGTCCTTTTTACACATTTAGCCCCCACAACATATTTTTAGGTAGGCTGCATAGATACTCTTGGATCTAGGGAAAGCAAAATTGTCTGCTGAAGTAGTTCCTACAAAAACTGGTAACATCAAGCCTGGATAGCAAGGAATGTCCTAACTTTTCACATATGTTTGTTACATCAAGGACATATATGCTTGCATAGGCTAATGCTTTTGAATGTATTTTGTTTAATGCATATATGACACTTTTAAAGCAGGGAGTACAGAACACAGAAAATAAAAACAGTTTCTACATTTATGCATAGACATTAAGAGAGACAATATTTACATCTCTGAAACATGATTTTTTTTTCCAGCAAGTCTTATAAACATTTTTAACAGATTTTCCTTTCTCTTCAATGTCCCCAGTGACCTCTTTCCACTTTCTATCTGTCAGTGCATTTTCAGTGGACTAATCCTCCAATTAGGTTAGCAATTACTGTCACTAGCAAGGGTCATTCATCTAATCCTGAGCTATGTTCTAATGATAATTAATTTTCTGGATTTAAAATGTGCAGGATATTTAAGCAGGTCTGATTTGTATATGTCAATGATTCTGCAGCATATTGAGAATTACAAATACCTTTAAATCAGAGTTTCAGCTCTTTTATAAGTAAATGCAATTTTAAATATATAAATTATACTCATGGGGTGACAAGGTAACTACCTATATTCCCTAGATAGGCCTCCCTTCCATCCGTGATCTCAAAATCCAGGACTAATTATTATATTCAGGGCTTTGATGTTCTCTCCCAGGGTATATCTGAGGCAAATAAACTTCATTATTACTGAGTTCAAAGCATAGTAAGAAAGACGTTGAGGAAGAGGGAATCAACCTTTTGTGTTTTGTTGCCAAACAAATGCATCAATTCATGATAAAGGGACTATGATTTTTTTTTCATGTTAAAAACAAAACACTGGACAAGAGAAATTGAGAGCAATTCTCGTTATAAGGCCTGGTTTACAGCATATGACCTACTCATATGTGATGAAAAATATATGTAAAGTATAATATCATATGGTGAGACCTCTGGGGCCTTGTACAAACTCAAAAATAAGGTTAATTCTGGCATGACACCTCCCTATTAAATAGAAGGCTCTTTCATAGGAAAGACATGAATGACAGGTCAGCACTTGCCTACTAGGGTAGAAACAGTAAGTGATGAAATGAGGAAACGAGCCAAGAGATGAATTGTATGTGTGTGTGAGAGAGAGGGGGGGCGAAGGGAGGGAGGGAGGAAGGGAGAAAGGGAGATTGAGAGAGAGACAGAGAGAGAGAGAAGAGAGGAGAGAGAATGAGAGAGCGAGAGCACATGTGTATGTGTACTGTATGTGCATGTCCTTGTGAGTGTGTGCATATATAAATGTGCAGGTATTTATAGTGGAAGATAGAAGTTGATATTGGGTGTCTTCCTTGATGGTTGTTTACCTAGTTATTTTGAAACAAGTTCTTTTATTGGACCTATAGTTCATCAGGTTGCCTGGCCACTGAGCTCTAGGGATCTATTCATCTCTGATCATCCAACTCCAGTTCTAGGATTAGAACTGCGCACTGTGTCTACTGACTTTGCACAAGTAAAGCAGACCCAAACTCAAGTCCTTATGCTTATATAGCAGGCATTTTACCAAATAAGCCTTCTCCCCAGCCTGATAAATCTAATTTTCAAAACTTGGGAGGGGAAAGTGGGAGGGAGGAAAACAAAAGAGGGTAAAAAAGACAAAGTACTGTATCTGGGGAGATGGCTCAGCAGTTAAAAGCTCTGGCTGCTTTTGCAGATGACCCAGATTCAGTTCCCAGTACACACATATGGTGATTTACAGCTATATGTAACTCTAGGTCCAAGAGATCCAATGTATTCTTCTTGCCTTTGTGGGTACAAGGCATACATGTGGTATACATACACAGGCATAACACTTATACACACAAAGTTTACAAAGATGCTTTAAAAAGTAACTTATAAAGACGAAACAGTACTGAAGCTGAAAGAAAGACTAAAGAGCTCCTTGTAACAAAGGCTTGCAATTACACTCTTGTCCCTCTATGTCTAAATAGCTAAAATTTCATTTGAATTACATTGGCCTTTTTGTGAAATGATGAAAAAAGCATCTGTCAGTCCTATTAACTTTCTTATGGTTTTGCCAGAAGATACAATGAGAAACTGTATATGAAAAAAACTCTAATGTAGGGTTTCTTCTGATATAAATGACCAGAAGACGAAGGCAACATATATTCTTTCATTTTCAGAGTTCTTTTTCATCTGGAATCAATTTCAAGGAATAAGATTAGTCTATGTGTATTTTGCTAATATATTAGAATATAATTCTACTCCAAATTAGGGCTACAGATGAATTATACTTTGTATTTAGTGTTCTCCTCAATGCTTAGCTCCCAGGAAACTACTTTGTCTCTTTCCATTTTTTTTTTTACTTCTGTCTGCAGCAGGCTGAAATGGCTGCAGTGCTGTAATCCACAGCACTAAAGAAGAGAGGGAGGTATTTAAATGGGCCTTGTGAAATTCCATGCCACAAAAGGACTCAAAAGTACACATGGTAATTAGCAAGAATTTGAAAAGAAATGCAAATTACGCTTAACTATATTACACAGGGCTATTTTTTGCCTCATACTGTTACAACAAAATTTCTTGATGTCATTTTTATATTCCAGGATATTTCATGGTACTTTAATTCACCCTAGGTTAACTTCACAAAACATAGCAAAATAATTGCTTTTCCCCTACAGTTCTTCATCTATAAAACTAGAACAATACTAGGACTGTCATGAGGACTCAGATTTGTCCTGATTATCCTGTATCTACCAAGCTGTGCCATGAATTGGATTATTCAGCTTATTAAAATGTAAAAACAGAGCCAGGTGTTGGGGGGTTTTGTAGATGGTCATTGGCTCTTGATGGGAGGACTGGCAGTCTATATTACACAAAACAAATATTTAAAAAAAAAAAAAAGATTGAAAATTTCTGAAAAACAAATCAAAACAAAAACCACAACCAGGCCTGGTGATGCTCACTTTAATCTCAGCACTCAGGAGGCAGAGTCAGGCGGATCTCTGAGTCTGAGGCGAGCCTGATTACAGAGTGAGTTCCAGGACAACCAGGACTACATAGAGAAACCCTGTCTCAATAAAACAAAGCAAAACAAAAACCACATTAAAATAAGCTAGAAATAAAGGAGAATAAAAACAAACTCTCCCTTTACCGAGGATAATGGGTTATTTTCTGTCAATATATAAAAAATTACATGATTTAAAGGTCTTATACATCTCTTAAGTTTGGTCAGCAAAGTGTAAAATGAAAGCAACTGATGAGATTTATGACAAGGAGTGCTTGCTGAAAGGAACCTGATATAGCTGTCTCCTGAGAAGCTCTGTCAGAGCCTGACCAATACAGAGGCAGATGCTCGCAGTCAACCATTGGACTGAGCACAGAGTCCCCAATGGAGGAGTTAGAGAAAGTACTGAAGGATCTGAGGGGGTCTGCAAAACCACAGGAAGAACAACAATTCAACCAACCAGATCCCCCAGAGCTCCCAGGGACTAAACCACCAACCAAAGAGTAGATGTGGAGGGACCCATGGCTCCAGCTGCATATGTAGCAGAGGATGACCTTGTCAGACATCAATGAGAGGGGAGGCCTTCGGTCCTGTGGAGGTTTGATGCCCCAGTGTAGGGGGATGTGAGGGTGAGGAGGTGGTAGTGGTTGGGGTTTGGGGGGGTTGGGGAACACCCTCATAGAAGCAGGGAGAGGAGGTATGAGATAGGGGATTTGCAGAGGGGAAACCAGGAAGGGGGATAACATTTGAAATGTAAATAAATAAAATAACCAATAAAAAAACTAATTCTAAAAAGAAAAAGACTGGAAAGGGGAAGTCAAATTGTCAGTGTCTGCAGATATACTTTTGAAAAACCCCAGAAGCTCCACACACATACATACATACACAGAAAAAAATATGGTTGGCTGAGGCAGGTGTTCAAATTCAGCTTATGATAAATAATAAATTTGAGATCAGCTTCAGCTACATAGCAGGACCTTGTCTAAAATTCACCATGAAGGCCATCCAATTTATTACAATTACAAAAGAACTAAAATAGATGAAATAAATTAACCAAAGGGGTTTTATGTGAACTTCACACAAATTAGCTTCATCTGAGAGGAAGAATCTCAATTAAGAAAATATCTACATAAGATCAGGGTATAGGTAGGCCTATATGACATTTTCTTAATTAATGATTGATCAGGGAGGGCTAAGCCCACTGCGGATGGGGCCACTCCTGAGCTGGTGGTCCTGGATTCTATAAGAAAGAAGCTGCTCAAGCCATGATGAGCAAGTCAGTAAGCAGCAAAGTTTTGTATAGAATCACATAATCACCCCTCTTCCAAGAATTCAAAGCCCATGAGTGAAAAAAATTAAAAGATTATATTGTCTGATCTTAAAATAAGGGTAAGTATCAAAAAAGGCATAAGGTCCATGAAACACAAAATTAGTTCTAGGTTTTTTTGTGCTTCATTGACCTTATGTCTTTTTTTTTTTTGATACTTAGCCTAAAAGTAGAAGAAACAAAAGGAAAAACGAGCAAGGTTCTATCGCATGACCCTTCTGTACAGTGAAGGAGAAAATGAACAGGAGCCACCCTGAAGAATAGGGATAAAACCTTTAGAGACTATGCATCTGAAAGGGGGTTGATGATACTGAGATTATGTATAGATCTATAGAATTTCACATAACTAAACCCAGTTACCTGAATTATTGCTAAAGTGTTTCTCAGAAGTCACAGAACTGCTCAATTAGTATATAACAATGCTCAATATCACATGAAAATGTAAAAGCACATTCCTCTCTAGTAAGAATGGTTATCATAAAGACATAAGACAACAAACAATACTGAGGATGTGCAACATGGAGAACTCCAGCACACAACTGGTATAAACAGCAGTACAGCTACTAGAGAAAACACTATGGATTATCCTTAATTTTCTAAGTCCATTAAGATGGTTCCGCTAAAGCCAGGCGGTGGTATCACACGCCATTAATCCCAGCACTTGGGAGGCAGAGGCAGGCAGATTTCTGAGTTCGAGGCCAGCCTGGTCTACAGAGTGAGTTCCAGGACAGCCAGGGCTACACAGAGAAATCCTGTCTCAAAAAACCAAAAAACAAGCAAACAAACAAACAAAAAAAAACAAGATGGTTCTGCTAACAGACATGCTGGGAATGGATGCTGAGTGATAGAAATTTCCATCCTTGGAGTCTGTAGAGGAAAAAGAGAAACGCCTCCTAAAATTTGTCCTCTGACTTTGAAAACTACACCCTGGCAGCTCGCCCCATGTCATACACACACAAATTACACATACAATAATAAATAAAACCTTAGATTATAACTATCATATGGTAAGGCAATCTCACTACCAAATGTGCATTAAAAGGAAATGAAGTCAGCAATGCTCTTGTCATATATCTGTGTCCTGATGTTTACAGCAACACAATGCACAGTAGTGAAGAAATGGGTATGACTTTAGGGCTTAGCAGCTGAAGATAAGATGAAGAAATTATGGAACACACATACTCTATGGAATACTATTCGGCTATCAAAGAATGAAAATTTGCCATTTGTAAAAACATGAATCACTTAAAGAAAAAAATGTTTCAGACATATTATAAGAAAACCACATTATAATTTAAACTTAATAAAGGACTCCATTGTTTAACAGAAATCAGTAGAAAGATTGTTTCTTTTTATTTGAGTAAAGAATGCTCGTCTATGAAAATGTGTCTATTATGAGGATTAACTCCATACACTATCAGGGTTGACTTACATGGTTGTTTTTAAAGATATGTTTTACTTTAAATTGGGTATGTGTGTGTTGGGGCTATGTGCTCATAAGCTGGAGGTGGAGACAGTGTGAGTTGTCCTTCATGGGTGCTGGTAAACAAATTTAGGTCCTCTAAAAGAGCAGTAATTCACTTAAGGCTGAGTCATGTCTCCAGGACCTAACATACAAGTTTGAAAGGTGAATAACAAGTATCAGGAATTAGATGAGCATGCTGGAATACGCTTGTAGGTTGAGCACTTGGAATGCTGAATGAGGAGAGTTGTCATGGGTTCAAAGCCACCTTGAGCTACCCAGCTAAAGCTGAACAACAAGACACTGTCTTTAACACATATCAGGAAATGTTTTCTACAAGTCAAATGCCCTGTTTTAAGCATTCCTTTACTATGATACTTGATGCTCTGTAATTTGTGGCAGTGCTCCTCCCTGTAATAACTTCAGAATGTGATCTAAATCCATTTGCAAAATAATGACCTCTGAGGGACTTGTAGTCAGCAGGAGAGCAAGCTCAGTAGGTTGAATCTTTTAAAATAGCTCTTGCAAGCTCCTGGCTGAAAATTAAAGCCTAGGAGTTCTGAAATTTTCCCCAAAGATCCAACAAACCAGCAGGGAAATGAGGAAGGTTACTTGTTCCTATATAAACTGAAAGGATGAGGATAGCCTATTAAAATGAAAAGGACACCAAGGTGGGTGTAAAGAATGAATACTTCAGGTAATTTCTAGAATCACTGTTTTGATTTGTGCTGGATAGAGGTTGTGTTAACTTGCATGGAGTCCATCTTTGCAGAAGAATATAACTTAGAACAACTAAGAATCTGCTTCTTTAAAGCTTTGCCAAAGATTCCTTATCGTCCCACTTGTGCAGGTAGGAGAGCAATGCTAGCCAAGAGCAACAGGCTGCAGAGTGTAAATTACTACAGTGTGTGTTCTATTGCAATCACAGAACCTGGTAAGTGAGGACAGAGCACAAAGACATCTCCGTAAATGCAGGGACTAAAACAGAATCACACAGAGATGCTGGATTGCTGCCACTTTGGATAACATTCTAAAATTATTTCTTTTATTTATTTATTGTATATGTGTGTGCATATGGAGATCATAGGACAACTTGTGAAATTCAGTCCTCTCCTTGCAAGACATGTTTCTGGAGATCAAGCTCGGGTTATCAGGTGTGTTTGGTGGCAAATTCCTTCATTTGCTGAGCCATCACATGGTCCTTGATTTAATCTTAATAGCATTTAGCTTTGATCTTCATTTCTCTACACTGAAAAAATTTTCCACTTCAAAGGTGAGGAAAAACAACACAACAAGAATAGGAGCAGTCATTAACAAGTAATTGTATTTTTAAATTAAATATTATTATTGTTAATAGGGAGGATATAGATGCCCTGGTGCATATGTGGGGGTCAGAGGATATCTTTTCAGGAATCAGTTCTTGCTTTTCTACTTCTAAGCAGTTCCAGGGCTTGAACTAAAGGCCTCAGACTTGTATAGCAAGCACATTTATTCACTGAGATATCTTGCCAGCCCAAGTCATTTCTTTATCAATTCTAAAAGCACTTCATCCAAATATTAATTGTTGGGTAGCACAAACATCTAACATACCACACACATACACATACACACACACAAAGAGAGAGAGAGAGAGAGAGAGAGAGAGAGAGAGAGAGAGAGAGGAGAGAGAGGTAAATAAAATGTAAAAAAATTACTAAATAATGAGAGTAGCATTGCATGCCTTCAATCCCAGCACTCAGGAGGCAGAGATAGTCAGATAGAGCTCTGTGACTTTGAGGCCAGCAGGGTCAACATAGTGAGCTCCAGGACAGCTAGGGCTAAGTAGAGAGATAATGAATCAAAGAAAAGATCAGATTAAATCAGATGTTTAATATACAATTTTAACATCTGCTAAAGGATTACCTTCCTTCCTATGTGTTTCTCTGCCTTTCAACATAGAAAACTTCTGATCAAATCTGCCCACTTCCATTCTCTAGCTTTCTGACTTTGAGCAAATAATGTGTTTTCTGACGTGCACCTACAAGATGGGAACTACATCATATGCTTTACCATTCGGATGGAAAGGGCATGGCAAGTGGCTAGCATACATGCTGGTGCTCAATGAATCTCTTTCCTATCGTCACTTTCAGTTTGCAGAATAAGCCAAAATGGACACAATTCTGTCCATCCCACTGTCAACCTAAAACTGCTATAGAAAAGGAATGGTTATCAATAAAGGCAAGTGACTATTTCTGTGAGGGGTCAATGTCATAGATTAATTGTACAGATGAGACTCACTTTCAATGACTGCATGGCAAAGGTAACAATATGCAAGGTTGCCATTTAGGTCTTAAAAGACCTTAAGATTGTAAAACTAAAGTTATTATAATATAAACAAGTGAGCACATATGATACTAAAGGTATTTCTGAAATAATCTAGCACTAATGGGCCAAATGAGATTTCCATGTCTCATGTTAATTACTATGCTGCCAGAAGTACAGCATTACTATCTTACTTCTTTTGTTCTAAACTGCCATGTCATTGGATTTACTTTCATAATGTAGCTGAGTAATAAAAACAATAAGGGAAAAAAAATATCGAACAATACCTTATCTTTAATCCTACTTTCAAACTTTCCTACAACTGTCTGAACAGTTATGACATTCAGGTGACAGATATGGGACAGTTTAATAATGATAATAAAAGGCAATAATTATAATGGATTTGGGATAGATTTGTAAAGAAAATTACTCTCTGAAGAGCTGTGTGTGTGTGTTGTTGTTGAAAAAAAGTGAAATGAGAAATACTCATAGATTAGAATGTGACTTTGGCACAAGACCTTTCAACTGTGCCAGAAATTCTGAGCAGGGAAGCAGCTTCTGTAACAGGAAGTTGGCCTCAGTGTAAGGCAGCTGGAGCTGACCAATGGCAGGCCATTATGCTATGGCAACTAGATCTGTAAAGCTGGGCCTAGGTCCCTGAGGAAGGAAACAGTCTTAATACAGATTAGCAAACAAAGCAGCCTTTTTCCATGCTGCCTTTCTTTCCACAACAGGGAGCAGCTTTGCATTTACCTCATGCAAATCTGCCTGTTTAACATTCTCCTAATCCATGCAAGAAATGCTCTATTCTTCTATTGAAAAATCTCAGCCAAGTATTCCAGCTGATTTGGGGTTTTCTTCTCTAATAAATTCTCTAGAGATGTTAGAGTGGCTATACTTGTATAGTCTCAGGTGTAGATAACAGAGTGAAATTGAAATTAACCTAGGCAAACTCGCACAAGCATGTATAAGGAACTCACTAAGAGAAACTGATCACAGAGAAAGGTTGGATGAAATAGAAAAATCGAGGCTATATTGACTTTGTTCTGCCGAGTCTATGATTCTGCGGTACCAAGGTTTCATAGAGAGGGTAGGAAAATAAGTTTTCTCCTCTCCATTGGCAACGATTGGTAGAAATCTTTCATCACAAAAACTACCTGTGCTCAGGGATCAGTTAGGATCTTTAGATGAACCACATACAAAAGTAACCCTATTTCTTCTGTGAGATATCCTTTTATGCAATATTCCTTCATCTCTCAAAACAAACCAAACAAGAAAACCAGGTTTTTAAAGAACTATGTATTAGACCAACGTCTTGAAAAAGTCAATTAACATGAATGTAACATGAATTCATAAAGTGAATTATGTTTCCACGAGCAACATAAAAATACTTAGATGTGTCACTATGTTGTATTAAGCAAGATGACAGCTTTCTATGCGCAAACTGCCATCACTATGATGTTGCCGAGTCTTAGAACACCTAATACCATGGATATGTAGAAAGCACTGCAGTGAAGCCTCGACTCTAATCACCTGCTTTCTCTCTGTAGCAACCGAGTATGTAGTACTTATGACAGAAGTCCTAGTTTCTCAGTTTTAAATATCTTGCTTTATTTTCTGAAATATTGCAACATTTTACCTTGACATGTCTTTAAAAAGGTGCCTGATGACATTAAATTTTCAAAAAAGGTAAATGATATTCTTTATCAAAACATGCAAGTCAAAATTTCAAATATTTGTTAGCCAGGTAAAACTGTAGTTGAAAACAATAAAATAAAATACACTCTGAGAATGTATAAAAATGATTCTTGCTTTATGAGTTTTGGACAACTATTACCTTCTCAGAGCGATTTTCAGCATTCATTTTCAACAGTATAGACTGTTACAGCATTTGCATGTGAATTCAAGATGCATAAATTATCTTTGCAAGGAGTACTTAAACCTTAAGGTAATTATATAACAGAAATGGTTTCACAAAACTCACAATAACAAACAAATTTACAGTCAACCTTTAAAAGGATTTTCTGAGCCGATCATGATCACTATAGCTTTTTCTTCACAATTAAATCCAGAGGATCACTTCTTACTTTGTTCTTTTACTGTGGAACTCTTACAGCTGCTTCTGAAAAGCTGCATGCTCTAAAGGCTAAACTAGACAGCCAGGAAAGATGAATCTTCCAATAATATCCATGCTGAGAACAGATCCATAACACTCTCTTAATATATTTTATCATTGTGGGTTTTTACTAAACATGCACCAAATAAAATCCTATTTTTTCTATGTCTCTTGCTCAAAATATTTTCATGATTCCCTGTTGCCCACAAGATAGAAGAATCTAAACTCGTTGACTTGGCATTCATGGCCTTTACCAACATGGTACCTGCTCTCTGACAGCTCTACTGTGATATATCATCTGTACTGGAGAAATAAGGCCAAAGCAAAATGTCGCAGAGATTTTTTTTTTTTTTCCTCTGATGAATGGAAATCTTTTATTGATGAAATACAGTTCTTCAAGGCTGGCATCTTCACTGTGGTTATAGACTCACTGGGTCACAGGGAACATGAAGCTAATTACTACTAAATTTCTTTCATATGTTCTGCATTATTTATACTTTAACCCTAAAAAAATGAGTTGTACTTCTTGAACAACTAGGCTGCCCTGTGTCATGCTTCGCAAACCAGTGATTTAGCAGACAGTGTGCTTGTGCAGAGACTGCCAACAGGTATGTGATTCTTCGGCGGAGCTTTGCTAATAATTGGCACCTCATCATCCTTTTGCAGAGCCCATTAAAAAAAAAAAAAGAAAGAGTCAAATGTCAGCATGTCAGAAAACTTCAGGCTCAGCTTTGGCTGGCATGCAGAAGCACTTTCCAATTGATTATCTCTGAAGACTTTTCACAGCATCAAGGAAGAGGGGAGTGAAACTGTATCTGAACAGAAGGAAGCTAAATTATTTATATCAGACTAATTTTTACCAGATGGCTGGTGATGAAAAATCTTTCCTGGCAAACACGTTGTATATATTACCTTAAAGATAACCAGGGGCACTAAAACATTAAAATTTCACAATACATTTGTATTTAATCTTTTGGCCCTTCTAAAATAAATTTTGAGATAGGGTTTTACTGTGAAACATCTATTAACTTTGGCCTCATGAACATCATAGCTTTACCTCACTAAAGGTGGTTATTTCAGGCATGTGCCACTATGTCTGGGCTTATGGTTCACACTCCACACCAAGTTTCTTTTAAGTATCTATGTCAAATATATAAAAGAACATAGCCTCAAGCATTTTAAACTGCACCACCTACACTTATGGATTGCACCAGCATTTGGATTGCTTGTCTTGTTTTAAGTTTGCAGATATAATAAGTCAGGAATGTTGCTGGTCCATTGTTTCTAGGACATCTTGCAACATCGTGAGGACACAAAGAAACACTTTTCCCAACAATGAAGTGAAAGATGTGACCTTTTTCAGAACAGGCTTGAGAATTAAACCTCCCTATGTAGCTTCTCACAGACCTTTCTAAATTTTGCCTTCCAATGAAAGCAAATAGGGTTGATTAAAAGAAAAGTAACCATCATGAAGGAAATAGGGTGTAGTCAATGTATAGCCTTTTCCTTTCCTGACTTGGTTAGGGCTGCAGCAGGAGAGCAGTGTGGGTTTAGATTTCTCTGCTCCATGCTACCATTCACTACCTCCTCTTCCTCTGACATCTACTATTAGGGAAAGAAACACAAATTTGTTCCTTTACAAAACTTTAATGTCAATGGCTTATAAAAGTGCGCATGTGCTCATTCCAATCAAAGCAAAGATTTCCAGATGATCTTATTTATTTTCTCCATGTCTATGAAAATCACATAAAAGTCTTTGACTCCAAAATGAATTGTTAAGAATCACAGTGTGTAATGTGAGTAGAGGGCCAGAGCTTCTATGAACACCTGTGTATCATTTTTCTTGTTTTAGAATGACCGGTATTACCTCTGTCTGACTTACAAAGTTTGTTTATTCTATATACCATATTTATATACCATTTATTCAAGTCACTAAAGTGTCAAAGGTATGCCCTGACTTTTCTAAACTATATTCTGACTATCATGACACTTAAAACTTTGAAGATAAGCATGCGCCTTCTCGGCATTTGTCTGAAGGGCATGGCCCATGATGTACAACACAGATACACTGATATCACTGAAGTCATAATTTCTGCAATTCAGACCCTACTGTAACAATGTATATGGAAACTGGATAGCTGCAAATAATAATAGTAATAATAATAATAATAAACAAAGAAAGAACGAACAGAGAGACTATAAGCCAACAGAGAAAATAAGAGCAGTATGAAAATTTTGGAGGAAACAAAAACGGACCTTCAGACCTCACAGTTTTGATGGAGCTCCACATGTTATGCCAGTGGTAAAGACTTATCCATTTTGTAGAACCAAAAGGAGACTCTATAAATCAAACAGCTATCAAGCTATTATAATTGGGATATTTAGTTTTGTACAAACATGTGACGTCAATTAAAATACAAAGAGATTGATGTTAAAGGAGAAGTTAAGGACAGGTATCTACACACACATGGTATTCTAATGGTTGCATGCTATATACAGATTCCTTAGCAGGACTAACTCCATTATAAAAGGAACATTTAGCCACAATTGCTTATTGTATTTTGAATAAGCAATAATAGGTTCAATTTCCTCTGCACCTGAGTCATAGCCTAGTAGCAATTTAGATGATTAGGAAGGTGCTATACTTCCTTTAGGCCGCTGTACCATCATTTAAGGCGTAATATGCTTACAGTGGTTTATGAATATGTTTCTGACTCATTTCAGTGAGAGTTGGTTTTGCTGTTTTGCAGCAAATATGGACGGGATGGTTTGAGTTAATCTTATCTTCTTTGCAATTCCATTGTGATCTATAGAAAAAAGGTCTGTGATGTTTGGTTAAAGATAGGGGTTCACTCTACTGCTATTGGAAGAAAGCAATGCAACAAAGCTGCATGGAGAGGGGTTTCCAGGCTCCTCGACAGCATCCAATTTTACTATCCTAGCTGGCCATTAACATCAGATAAACTCTAACTGTAGTAAAATGCTAAATTACAACATAGTGTAGATCTTATCAATTTACTTGACATTGTTCAATAGATTTCTGTTTACTTAGAGTTAAAACAATTTCTTACCTTCATCTATTTATAATATGTGATTTAACCATTTATACTTGTCTACTCTCAGATAACACCACCTGCCTCGTCTTCATGTTACATCAATCATAATGGCTTCCTGGCTTATCCTTTGAACATGCTAACTGTATGCTCATTTTAAGATTTTTAAACTTGTTGATATCTCTGCTTGGAGTATTCTTTCTCCAGATAACAATATGACCATTTCACCCCCCATCTGTGCAATGTCATCTGAACATAATGACGTTCTCAAACTACCCTAGATCTCCCAGCAGGAACTACTCACCTTCCTGCTGATATACTCCACATGATAAATGATATATGTAGTTGTTTACTCAATATCTGTCTGTTCTTCTACAATGTAAGGTCCATAAACACAAGGGTCATATTTTCTCTATTATTGTCCTACAAGTACAATAGTGACTGGTACTTTGTATTTCTGCCAATTTTTTTTCTGGATAAAATGATGGATGAATACCTGTATATTGATAGATGAAAAGGTCCAGTCATTATAGATTATTAGTGTCCCTAGATATTTTAAAAACTAGATATGTCATAAAATATTTAGTTTATCTAGGTTGTTCTGCTGCCAATAATTTTCAGTGTGGTTTTAGATTAGATTGTCTTTATAAATAACCATTTATATCTCCAAATAAATTTAAGTAATGCTTTTGGGATAAATATGAAAAAAACATTCATAAAAACATGTAATGAAAGCAAATATGTATATACCTTTGAAGAGTGTCAACAAGTAATTAATTAATCATTTAGGACACTGATTGCCAATAAATTTCAAAGAATTATCTGAGTACTATATGTAAGAACAGTCATCATCCATTTATTGTGTTGGACAAAAGAAAATGAAAATGCTAGAATTTGGATGAGCTTATTAATATTTGGTAAAGATTAAAGCATTAAACATTTTAGAGGAGGTGAACTTAGCATGAAATTGTTATGGGTGCATCATGGGGATGAAAAATTAACAGCAATAGGGATTAAATTGTTCATAATTGTGGAAACTGGAAAATTGAGTAAGATATACAGACGTACTCACAGCATAGTTTATTGCATTTGGACCATAACAAAGATACTAGACATAGTGATTTTAAATAAGCAATAAATGTCAGAATTTACTAATTGAATAGGACAGAATATTTTAAAATTCCACTTTAGGAGCACAGTCACCGTGTTTCTTTTGAGAAAAGACTAATTTGAGATGGCAAAGCATGGTAAAGAAAAGGGGAAATAGAATGATTTGATCTAGGAGTGTATGCTATAATACTTAGAAGGCATGTAGCCCTGGAGTTCATTCCACAGCAGTTACTGACCAGTTTGATGTGGAAATTACATTTTACAGAAAAATAAATAAATAGCCCTTTCATACTGGTTACATTGTTGCTGTTGTTTTCAAGTAGACACATGCTTGTGTCATTGTAGAAGAGGGAACTGCAATTGAGCAAATGCTCCCTACTTGACTGGCCTGTGGGTAAGCTTCTGTGGAATTTTCTTGATTGATGATTGATGTGGGAGGGTCCAGCTTGCTATGGGCCATGTCGCTCCTGGGCAGGTGGTCTTGGAGTGTATAGGTTTTACAAGCCTGGAGCAAGCCAGTAAGCATTCCTTCCTGGCCTCTGTTTCAAATTCTTGCCTTGAATTCCATCAGTGATGGAGTGTGATTGCAATCTGTAAGACAATTCAAACCTTTCCTCTCCATTTTGCTTTTGAAAACAAACTAGGACATGTCTCAAAAGTGAGTGACAGGACATGTTAGGACATTCACTTACAGGCCATGGTGAGGTCAGTGGGTATATAAGCATGGAATGCTTGCCTTGGTGACAATTGGACTTAGAAGTAACCAAATAGAACCAAAGTAGAGACTCAGAGGCCTGATCTAATATAATGAAGCTTGGGTGCGTTCCTTGTAAGATATAAAGTAATTTCTTCTGGATTGAATGTAATGGACTGGATACTGGACTTGTATCAGGAGAAGGCAGTAAGCACTCTGGGACCTGTAATCTTTCCTTCAATGAAAACTTGTTCTAAGATAGACCCTCTTAATGTCTTTGACTGTCTTGCCCTTGTGATTCTCACAGCTGGAGAAAAGGCAAGCAAAATAATGCCTAAGAAGAATGTATGGCAAGTAGCATGCCAAGCTGTTGTAGTATATCTGCTTCTCTTCTTTATTTATGTTCTATATCAGGAACAGGGTGGACAGGAAGTGAGTAGAGAGTGACAGTTAGAATCTACCTGAGTTTAAGCAAGGACCCCAGATTTTGGAATTCAGTTCCTTTATCCTTCATAGGAAAAGAATGAAAAGTGTCCTCACTAGAAAGTTGTTGGGGAGATAATGTAGGTTAAGATTTATAAAAGCCACAGAGTTCATAATAAGGCATTTTTTCTCTCTCTCCTTTTCTCTTCCTCCTCCTCCTCTTCCTCCTCCTCTTCCTATTCCTCTTCCTCCTCCTTCTCTTCCTCCTCCTCTTCCCCCTCCTCCTTCTTCTTCTTTTTGAGACAAGCTCTCCTTATGTAGCTCTGGAACTCACTATATAGATCAGGCTGGCCTGAAACTCACAGAATTCTGCCTGCCTCTTTCTCCTATGTGCTAGAATTAAAGGTCTGGGTCATACCATGTCCAGCAAACTTGATTTTCTTAATTAAATGCTTACATGTATAGGAATAGAGGGAAGTATTTTTACCATGCTGGCTACCACATAAAGACAATTACTTTGTACCTAAAAATAACATCATCACATTTTGTTTCTATAGACATCAGTGACTCTTAACTTGTGGGTCACAAACCTTTTGAGTCACATATCAGATATCCTGTATATTAGATATTTACATTACAACTCTTAACAGGAGCAAAAAATATAGTTAATAACGAACCTGCATGCTGTTTTCTACAATGGTTTTACTAATTTACACTTCTACCAAGTTTTAGTGATTACTTGAGGTTGAAGGACAGTAGATAATGGAAAACAGGATGTACACATGTACAAAACGACAATTATTCCCATTAACAGGAGCAATATATACATTGAAATTAATCTGTCAGCACAGTGAATGCTGCTAACAGAATCATTTCACCCCATATATAAGCCCTGGCTGTAGTGATGCTTGCCTGCAGCATCAAGTCCACTTCAGGGCAAATTTAAACTTCTAGCGTTCTCAAAGTAGAATGGTGATTGTAGGCATTAAAATTGTGTGAACCTTTTAAGGAGGGTATAATCTGTTTTTCTCCACATCCTTAACCTGCCATCCTCAGAGAACAGGGTAAGGTCCTTTGCCTTTTAAGAATTTAATGATTTTTTTTTTTAATATTAGACTAAGAAATTGCCAGGAGATTTCTCTAGAAATACCCCTCCACTCCCAGTCTCTTGAGAAGATTTGAGTCTCCAAAAATTGTTTCATATCAGTATAGATCTGTATCTATGCATACCTATTATCTAGGGGTTTCTTATTGTTTCCTGGAGGACTTCACTTAATACTGTCAGAGTCAGGCTACTTTACAATAGAACGTTGCATCTGCTAGTCTTCATTTGAGAGTGGTCCTATTTTAGTAGAAAGTGAATCTGGAGTAAGCACACTGTGACAATAGGCAGCTTAGTATCTCTTTCCTTTAGCAGACAACAGACTTAGAAGAAACTGGCACTGTTTGGCAAGAACTAGGCAACCAGGGGCTTGTGAAATCAACGAATGTTTGGATGAACAGGTAGATGGCAAACTACATAAAGCCCTCTAGAAAGTGGTGGAAGGAATAGAGTTAATTAAAAAGGAGCAAGCCACGTTTATTTAGAACGTGACTAATTGATCCAGGGAAACATGAGACTCTGAGGCTGGCTGTATTGATGAGACAAAAACAGGTGGGAAAATTGAAAACACAAAGCTTACACTATGCTGAAGGGTGGAGAGAGAGGGGCTGGAGAGATGGCTCAGCAGTCAACAAAGAGGTTCAGTTTCCAGCATTCACATACAAGGCTGAGGCTATCTACAACAATCTTCTGTCCCTGGAGACTAACTTTAACAAGAGGGTCTACCAGGTTTGATAGCTGTGGGTATCAGCTGGTTGAGGAGCAAAGTACTTTTTAGACGCTGCTGTCCTAAGCATATTTTAACCAATTAGAAATAATGTTGCAGAATGATGAGGAAATCATAATTCTTTTTTTTCTTTTACTTTTAGGCGTATCAGTATTTTGTCTGCATGTATGTCTTTACCATGTGTCTGCTTGACATATATGGAGGCCAGAAGAGGCGTCAGATTCTCAGGGATTGAAGTTACAGGCAAATATGTACCACCAGTAAGTTCAGGAAATTGAATTTGGATATTCTGCAAAAGCAGCCAGTACTCTTAACAGCTGAGCCATCTCTCGTGAGCCTCAATAAAAGTACATTGCTTTTGGGAACTCTTTGTTGGAGTCATTCATTCACTGTGACAATAGAATACTTCATTCATTCACTAAACATTAAAGAAATACAACTGCATAAATGTTCAGTATATGCTGAGCAGTAGGGATCTAGCAATGGTGCTGCACAGTGGCCAGGAAGGCAGCAGGCTCATGTCAGAGCACCATGAAGCATCTTAATGAGGGAAGTAAAAAGAACCAACTGCCAGCTACGTACATTGCTCAGGTCTAATGTCCTCAATTGGAATGAGGAATGAATGTAATAATCTCTTGTTTTTAATAATCCCACTGGAGCTTTTAAAAAAATGACTGCAGGGCCTGCATAGCTTAGTCCTGTTTACTCCGAGTTCAATTCCCACACTGTTCTTCTTAAACGAAGCCTTTTTTCTTTAAGAATTATAGGGAATCAATTTTAACAAGAACAGAGCTAATTAGCTGTCATGTACCTACAAGTTGCCTCTAGGCAAAGTACTATAATACCAGATTCTTAGAAACAAAGAAAACATTTAGTTGAATTCTTTAAAGTTTTATCATCTGGGGTCTCATGTATCATGGATAAACAAAACACTGAAATTGGACTTGTGTGACTACATCTACTATTGAAATAACATCAATCATTACATGTTCCTTTATCTCACTAAAAGCAGCAATAGCTTCATATCACCATGAGAAGTTAAAGGTGGACATTTGACCATTTCCTCCAAAGAGCAAGTACCTTCTTTTGCAACTGTTTTATTAGGAGGTGTCTATAGTAGCCCACACAGAAATTCAGTTTATATTTCCCAGAATTGTGCCTGGTAGAGAAAAAAATACAACTAGCCCTGTATCTGATTATACTACAGATAGCAGAAATCACAATCAGAAATACCACATTAAAGCAGCTCTTTGATAACTCTGCTTTTTTCTTAATTATTGTAGTGCAAATTTCCTTTCTTTCCTTGAGGCTCAGTCATGAAATATGAAATCATGAAATACAGAGTCTCATTTCTAATGGAAAAACTGTAAGGAAACAAAGGCAACTAGCAAAACAGTTAGATTTCACCAGGACAATATCTGTGCTCAGGTGGGAAGACATATATTTTGCTAGGGTAGAAGGAAAAATAAGTCTTCTGTACTCAAGTAATTTGAAGGAGCAAAAATGTGATCTTGTCAAAACAAAGAAGGTTTCTTTAAAGAAAGGTGTGAGCAAACACAATGAGTAATTAGGACCAGAAACAGCACAACACTACAACAGTTATTAGCTAGGTTGCATGGTCCATGTAAATAAAACAATCCTAAAAAAATCTCATTTCCTTTAGTAAGATACTTAAATAAAAGCAAGGAGCTAATCTAATTATTCTAATTATACTTTTTAAAAAATTAAACCTGTTTTATTTACTTAGGCTAGGGTAGATAACTAGAAGTTATAATTATGAATTCAGTTTCTGAATAAAGAAGAAATAATCACTCATATGGCAGTGCAGAAAATAACTTTTCACTTTGTCTAAAACTGAGCATTCAATTGTCTGGTGTCTATTAGATTCAGGAGTTCTAAGAAGGGGCCTTCGGATCTGTCACTAATTTAAAAAACACTCTTCATCTGACATACTGTGTTGAACACTGGGTTTTCTAGCTTATGCAATACAATAATGATATTGGCCTTTCTCATTTACAAATTAAATCATGATGAGTATTATTTTATAAGGTTACATGATCACAGTTTGACTTATTTCTCAAATTTGTGGTTAAAGAAGTTATTTTTTAAAGCATAAGTAAACCCTCATCTCTCACATATTCTGACAGATACTTTAAGTTGAAAGAAAGCTGCCCACATCACACCTCAATGATACAAGTCAAAATATAGGATCTTAACTCAAGCTGATGGGGGAAATACAGACTTGCATTTCCTAGCAACCTTATATAATCTTGAATGTTGGTCTTCTTATGGCTCTAATCCTCTGAAAAATGAAGAGTGCGAGTAACACCTTTGAATGACATATATTCATCATTTCATTAATATCTTCCAAAAGAAATGAGCCAAAAATGTTTTGTAAAGAGATTTTTAAAATGGGAAATGTGACCATTATAAACATACCCACTATTATTGTTTTCATCAGTCATGTATTTTATTAATTTGGTAAAGACATTGAATATTTATAACTTGATTGATTTTTATAGACAGGGTCTTACTATGCAGCCCCAGCTTTCTTGGAACTCACTATGTAAAACAGGTTGGGCTTAGATTCACAGAGGGCCCATCGACCTATGCCTTCTGAGAAATGGAATTGAAGGAGTGAGCCACAACAAGTTGGTTTCCAGAAACATTTGTAAAAAGAACGCACTCCTTTAAAAGTGAAATTCTATAGCCTTTTCTTGACCATAAACTAGTAATGGTGGCTCAAATCATTTCACAACATTTGTATATATTGTTTGAATAATTTCTATCTTGTCTATGCAAGGTGGGTAGGCCAATAATTTGGACAAGACTTTCTAGAGGTGATCAGTAATATATTTTGTTTGAAATCTATTATATTTATAATATCTTATAAAGATTATAAGACAACAAATATAGTCTGTTTAAAAAATCACTTTATAAACTATAAAGGCTTCTTGTGGTGGTTCATGGTGTTATCTCATTTGGAAAAGTATGGTCAAGAAAATCAAGTTCAACTTCAGCTATATAGGAAATTGGAGGACAGCCTGGACTACATGAGAGGCTCTCTAAAACATCAGAAGAATACTTCCCCAAATACTGGCCTACATTTTCCAAAGTCAACAGAAACACTGACCTTGACCCTTTGGATACATACACTGGTTGGCTTGTTTTTTGTTGTTTGTTTGTTCTTTTTGTTTTGTTTTTTACAGAAGTTTACTACTGTTATCAATACTTTACTGGGAACATCTTGTCTAATAAACAAACACTAAGAGAGCTGATATATATACTGGTTACTTGCCTAATACGTATTCTTGCTGTCCCTTGCTACCTACTATCACAGTTCTTCTCATGCGGTTGAATACTAAATAAGAACTGGATAAATTTACTATAAAACTGTGTAACCTTCAAATGACATCCTTTCAAATGCCCAAAACTCTTCTCCAAATTATGTTTTGTGTCTCTTACATGATTGTAAACTGTAAAGTGTGATTCTCTTCATTTATAGAGGAATCTGTAATTATGGAAGGACCCAACTTTCCACGATGTTACACTGGATCCACTTGGAGTTTTGCTGTTCCAGTGGAAATGACAGTCCTTCACTATGAACTCTGACAGTACTATTGACAAAATATTACTTCGTCTTTATTTAACATTGACTTATCTGGTTTTGTTTGTTTGTTTTGTTTTGTTTTGTTGGTGTGAGGGTACAAACATATGCTGGGTATGCACGTTGATGTCAGAGGCCAACTTGTAGTAATTGGTTTTCTCTTCCTACCATAGATTAACCTCAAGATGTCGTCAGGCTTGGAGGCTGACTGTTTTAGCTACTGAGCCATCTTGATGGCTTTATGTAATAATTTTTTGGTTATGGTGCATATTATACTTGCAAGTTCAGGAGGTACTGTTTATCTGTTTGGAGCTTTCCATGTTTCTTATAGTCTGGTATCTTGGTGAATAATTTTAAATGGTAATTTATCTGTCTTAAATTACTTTGTGTAAAAAAAGAAGATAGGGTGAGTTCCTACACCTTTTTTACTAAAACTATGAGAATAGTTGAAGATCAGCATTAATTTGTTCCTTTTCTAAGAAAGTTGATCATTTTCATGTGTTTCATTCTATTAGGATGTTTTGCTTTATTTGATTCAATAATTGGGATATAATGAGAAATAGAATCAAGCTGTGAAAATGTTCATGAGAATGTCTCGCTGAGACTATTTTATTTAAATGTGATGTGAAGTTTACCAGTGGAGTTCAACTTTTATCACCTTAGTCCTAGGGAAGAATAAAACACCATCCTCAGTGAAATTCTAATCTGCATATTTACCAAACTTCTGTTTAGAGGCAATGGCATGAATCTGCAGAAAAAATATCAAATGCCTTAATATAAGAAATGGGGGGATTTTCATTTACATGAAGCCTTAGTCAAGTGTATATGAAAAAATATAACATGAAAATTCCACATTAGGAAAGTTGAAATGCATGAAATCCTGATGGCATCCCCTGTATTCTATGGGCCTAGCACTGAATATCTCACCCCGAGAACTAACAAAACCATAGCCATTGTTCCCTTAATTTCATTATTTTTCCTATAAAATGGATCTTTTCAGACACAAGTACAATGATAGGTAATGACACGTAAAATAGGAACCTCAAAGTCTCTAGTTATCAATGAATGACTATTTCCATAGAAGTCAATATAGTTCCATATTCTTACTGAATGAAAAGCTGAGTTCACAATGCACTTCTGCATCATTTTAATACACATTGTTCAGCATGAGAAAATTAGTTTACTAAACAATATCTTCTAAACAGCATCTGAAATTAAACACAGAAATCAGCAATATAGTGATCCTTATACAGAAAATCACCTTTTTGACTGAAAGAAGCATGTTTCCATGAGAGAAGAGCAACATGATAATCGGCTGAGGTGGTACAACTGACTTGGGGAGGGGCATTTTGAGTCTATCTCAAAGATGCTTGTAAATGTTCTGCATCCTTAGTCATCAGGGAAATGCAAATCAAAACAACCCTGAGATCCCACCTCACACCAGTCAGAATGGCTACACATCAAAAACTCTGGTGATAGTAGATGCTGGCAAGGATGTGGAGAAAGAGGAACACTCCTCCATTGTTGGTGGGATTGCAAGCTGGTACAACCACTCTGGTAAATCAATCTGGCGGTTTCTCAGAAAATTGGACATATCACTACCTGAGGACCCAGCTATACCACTCCGGGCATATACCCAGAAGATGCTCTAACATATAACAAGGACATATGCTACACCCACGTTATAGAAGCCTTATTTATAATAGCCAGAAGCTGGAAACAACCCAGATGTCCTTCAACAGAGGAATGGAACAAAAATGTGGTACATTTATACAATGGAATATTTACTCAGCTATTAAAAACAATGACTTCCATGAAATTCTTAGGCAAATGGATGGAACTAGAAAATACATCCTGAGTGAGGTAACCCAATCACAAAAGAACACACATGGTATTCACTCACTGATTATTGGATTTACCCCAGAAGCTTGAAATACCCAAGATTCAACTCACAGACCACATGAAGCTCAAAAAGAAGGAAAACCAAAGTATGGGTGCTTTGGTTCTTCTTAGGAGTAACAAAATACTCATGGGAGCAAATACAGAGACAAAGTGTGAGGCAGAGACTGGAGGAGAGGCCATCTGGAGACTGCCCTTCCTGGGGATCCATCCCATGTGCATTCAACAAATGCACACACAGTCGTGGATGCCAGGAAGTGCGTGCTGACAGGACCCTGATATAACTTTCTCCTGAGAGGCTCTGCCAGAATCTGACATATACAGAGGCAGATGCTCACAGCTAACCATTGAACTGATCATGGGGTCCCCAATGGAGGAGGTAGAGAGAAGACTGAAGGAGCTGAAAGAGTTTGCAACCCCATCGGGAGAGAGCAACAATACCAACCAACCAGAGCTCCAGGGTCTAAATCACCAGCCTGGGAGCACACAGGGGAGACCCATGGCTCCAGCTGTATATATAGAGGAGAGATGACCTTGTTGGGCATAGCTAGGAGAGGAGGTCCTTGGTCCTGTGAAGGCTGGATGCCCAGTGTGGAAGAATTTGAGGGCGGGGAGGGGGGAGTGGGTAGATGGGTGTGGAGTAACACCCTCATAGAAGCACGCAGAAGGGGGACAGGATAGAGAGTTCCTGGGGGCATTGGGGAAAGGAGATAACATCTAAAATGTAAATAAGTAAAGTATCCAATAAAAATACATTTAAAAAAAAACTAAATAAATAAACAAATAAACAACAACAAAAAGATGCTTGTAAACACTAAAAGCAGCCCAGAGCCTCTTCAGTCATTCCATTGCTAATTGTTTCTAATCTCTTCTGCAATAAAAATCTCAGGGTGCTAATGGATAATCATTAAGAAGGAAGGAATGGATTTCGGCAAGATTCCATTCTCCTCTGGTCCAAAGAGGCATCAACTGTTCTTTAGAGACTTTGATGCCTACTGGGTAGCTGCTAGGTGCTCTCGACCAGCATTCAGGCAACATAAGGATGGAATGTACCTATGCTCTAGCGGGCTATACATTTGGTATTTCCGCTTTTATTATCTGGTCCAAAGCTTTATTCAGGGTTTGTAAACTACCTGTGCTTCATAAGGAGTAGTAGCTTAGACCAATCCCTTTCTATCCCCAAAGGCTAGATTCTGAGCTAATGGAGAGGAAAACATCAGCATAAACTATTCAAGAGTATAAATTCCCTCAACTGGATTTCTCTTAGAGACTTGTGTTGTGTAACATGGTATTCAGGGCAGGAATTAATCTTCCAAATTATATTTTGTTAGGTTAAATATTATGATGATCAAATACTTTCTGACTTCCTCGGCCGAGGAAGAGAAATTTAGAAATATGGTAAGGCTAAGTCAGGTTGGAAATAAAATGTTTCCACATATAGAATCATATTTTCTAGCCACTAATTGCTTCTAATCAATCTTGAGCTCAATGGCTCAACAAAATCCATAAAGCAGTTAACATTATCTGGTTATTTAACAAAATATCATGGCAATATATCTACTAAATTTCTAGGAATGAAAAATCTACAAAGCAGCTGAATCATAACAGTGCATATTATGGCCTCATCAAAAACTAAAATGGCCATTTCTAAATTCAAAATTTGCATACAGACATACTACTAAAGTTTAAGAATTAAGAATATTGAATAACAAATGAGTCATTCTTATGACTGTCCCTCTCCAGTAAGAGAGCATATAATTAATACACAGGCATGTGTGGTAGACAATCTCACCAACAGACATTCTTTCATTAGAATGAAGAAGATTACTTTGGTCACCTAGACAAGTACAAATCCAATTTCTATAATAAAGTTTTGTTGATATAGTTTGTATTCTCAAGTTTTCACACAACATCATTCCAGAATCACGTGGGGAAACCGTATAGAGGAACACGCAACACAGCACCTTTTTGTGATTCACCTTACTCTGAGATATCTTTGTCTCACTTGATATCTGTAAGGTCTTACTTAGCACACCCCAAGACTACAGTATCTACTAAATGGCATTATCGATGAATAAATAAAAGAATGGCTGATCAATAGCCCATTTTGCTCGGTAGTATAGTCTCTCATATGGCACACTCCCAGGAAGTAGCAACTAGAAAAAACAATTGGTGGGATTGATATACAGAAGTATGAATGCTGCTATGGCAAAGAAGTCCTCTGTAGAGAATGAGACAAAAAGTTAGCTATCATAGGTCACTGAAACAGCAATGTTAAGCCTATTTAACATTTTTCTGTTGGCCAGGACCCTCAAAAGCTCAAAGATATTCCAAATTATGTGTAAGGCCTGAAATGTTATTTATGTATTCAATATCTACACGTCTCCTAAAGAAACTCATTTGTTTCAATGCAATTATCTTATTTACATAAATTTAAAGGAATTGCTTAGAAAGAAAAGCAATGAAGTTCAGCTGAAGAACAGAATGTTTTCAAAGAGACAAGTAGAGCATTGATCTTCAATATTAGTGTGTAAAGGGTTAAAAAAATAACTTGAAGAAACAAAGTATCCACAGATGGCCAGTTATAGAACACTCGCACTTAGGAAATGTCAGGGGGGTTTCCCACATAAGTCCAAGAAAAAAAAAAAAACTATAAAAGAAATAGCGGCAGAAGGACCAAGAACTATGAAAGACAGACAGACAGACAGACTGACTGACTGGCACGAAAGAGGGGGGGGGAAAACAAAGGAGGAACAAAAAGGACCACCAAATGACTGGCTCCATGATCAACAAAAATAATTCTTAAAAATTCACAATTTTATTCCCCCAGAGAAAAGTTGTTTCTTTTAAAAAAGAAAGGAAAATATAAATTTTCCCAAATATAAAAAAACCCCTTGAACCCAAAATTTTAAAAATAAAAAAAAAAGGGTACCAAAGGCCCTAGAATTCCCCTTTTTAAATCATGAAGAAAAAAAACTAAAACAAAACATAATAAAAAAAACGAACCAAAAACCCCAAAAACACAAAAAAAAGAAAAATACCAGTCTTGCCATATGTGGGGTGCTTCCCTGTAGATCTGAGATTTTGTGCATGTTCACACGTGTGTGTGAATGAATGCGTGCATGCATGTGTGTGACTAAGAGAAAGAAAACAAGAAGACACATTAGAAAACAATTTATGTTCAACATCAATAATACAGGAATTTCAATATCTAACTAGAGAAAATTATCAATGATAAATTTGTTTTTCAGAGATCACCTAAATTTTCATGAAGCTTTGTACTTCTGGCGTAGATTCCGGCTTTGAAATTGAGTTCCCATCAACCTTTTTGCCATACGGTGGTAGCCTGTGCCCTCTGTATGGGAAACCCTGCCCTGCTCTCCCTTCAGTAAGTGTACAGATAGAGTGCAGACCAGGGTCTCCCAACAGCAGCAGTTTCAACATTCCATTCCAGATTTTCTCTCTTCAGTCGTGACTTTATGTGAGAAATTGATGACACTTTTGATCTTTTCCTTTCAAATTGTTTGTTTCAGTCATGAGCTCTGCCAGATGGGGTACACTGTAGCTATGTGGATCACTTTGGGACATTATAGAAATCTAGTTAATTCAGCCTTAAAACAAAATAGAAGTATTTACAAGTTGTGTTTCCCATGGTTTTCTCAGAATTATACACTGCTACATACTGGCCTGAGATCAGCATGTTATCCTATGGACTCAAACAGCTAATAGTAATATCAAACATTTACTAACTCAATTTGTATAACACTACAAAAATGCTGTATTGGTGTTAGCTCCTCGGTACTCTTAACAACCCAATAAGTTATGTGCTATTATCGCCTTCATCTTATATATAAAGAAACTAAAGGACAGAAAGATCAACTTCTTTGCCACAAATCATAAACTTTATAAGCATTTCAGCCACATTTCAAATTGATATAATTTAGCAGATCCTTTGTAACTATCCAGGCATTTTGAAAATAAATAGTATGCATCATTTATCAATGATGCTAGCGCTTTCTAAACCCCAGGACATCAGAATTATTGTTATAGGGTAAGCCAGAAGGTCATTGTGTTCTATTTCAAGCATAAAAACAATGGCTTTACTGGTGAGTATTTTAATTTTGATAGGCAAATGTACCTATAGTCTGTGCTGTACCCTATAGTCTTTAAAGATCTGACTTTCAGAAAGGAAGTTGCCTTTTATGGCCAGTAGTTGAAGCCACAGGAATAAATTTACTAATGAAGAGAGGGTACAGAAAAGAAAAGACATATACTTAAATGGGAAACTGGAGGTGGAGAAAACATCAAATGCTAAGGAAGTATAGAAGGACAAGAAGCAAAAAGAAAACCAGTGGTGCAGAGAAGAGAGAAAGTAGCATCACGAAAATTAAGCCAAGCTTGGTTTCACTGAACAAAGGTGACCAATGGCAGAGGCTATAATAAAGGTGGTTGAAGAATTAAGAAATGGATGAAAAATAAAGGAAGCAAAAGTAGCATTGATTTGTTTGTCAAAGGTGAAGAGCAAGGAAATGGAGGTAAGAAACAGAATCCCAGGTGGCATCTTTTAGGATAGAGTCCTGAAAAGATCAACATACAAGTATCCTTGAAAGTTCAGTAAAAAGGATAATATATCTACCTCCACAGAACATCAAGGAGAGGAATCAGTGGAAATACAGAAAAATTATCTCTGAAAAAAAAGTTGGGCTTTTTAATTAGAAGAGAGTGGTGGTCAATAAATGGCCTCTCACAATACTGATAATTCATCAATAAAGGGTGGAAAAAAATTACAAGGTATTGTAGACAGATTTGGAAATGTATAAAGGGAGTGCAGTCTTGTGGGCTTGGGATGACTGAGTGTAGTACAAAACAGGGGGGATAGAAATCTAGTTTATTTAATACAATTGCTAAACTCTTTGCCTAACCTGTTACTTTCGTGGTCTGTCCCCCATCTCCTCTCCCTTCTCCTCCTCTTCTCTCCATTTATGTCTCTGTCTCTCCTTCCCTGTCTCCCTTTCTCCCCTGCTTTTTAGACATGATTTCAACTCTTCTGCTCTGTAGCTTAGGCTGGCCTGTAACTCAATGTGTATCCCAAGCTGGCATCAAACTTGTGGTAATACTCCTACCTCCACATTGTGAATGATGACATTATAATCCTAATATACAGTATATGGCTATCCTTTTATTTGCTTGAGATAGGTTCCCCAGTAGCTCAGGCTGTACTTGAACTTGTTATGTAGTACAGAATGATCTTGCACTTCTAATCCTCCTACCTTCCTGTAGCTTCTGAGTACTATGGTTTCAATCATGGACTACTACCACAGCACTTGTACTTATTTATACTGTGTGCATATGAGTGTACATGCATATGCAAAGGACAACTACTAATGTTCCCCAGGGCCTATTCACCTTGTGTTTTGGGGTCTCTCACTAGCCTGGAACTTATCAAGTAGGCTATGCTGGCTGTCCAGCAAAACTCCAGGGATCCACTTGTCTCTACTTTCTCAGTACTAGGATTTATAAGTGCACAGCAACCCTGCCCCATGCCTGATCTTTAAAAAGTAGTTTCTGGGGCTCAACTCTCAGGTCTTCATGCTTACAATGCAAGTACTTTATTGACTAAGCTATCTGCCCAGCCCACTCATGTTTCTTATTCAACAAAGTTTCCTTCTCTAGCGTGCCTGTCCACGTCTAAAAGGCTAAGAATAAAGTATAAAACCTTTTGCATGAAAATGGTGTGCCTGTTAAGTTGGTAAGCATACAGTAGAAAGAGGCCTCTTTAGTAATGTGAATTTGAGCTTCCTCCCTCACTCCTGTCCTTATTATCTCTAAATTCCTCTCCTTCTCCCTAAAATACTTTTGGATTTCTCCTGTATGCAGAAAAAAAAATAACAGCATGATTTACATTTCGGCACTTTTTCAAAGAGGTTTCCAGGTGCTAGATATAAGCAGAAGATCTTGTGTTTTTCCTTTAGATCTAAATAGTCTGAATCTCAGTGTTGCTCATGGGAACTGTTTCAAAGGCTGAAGTGTCAGAATCAGAAAGGAAAGAAATGTGTGGGTGGGAAGTTCTACATGCAAACTTGTCATAGTCTTCTTTCATTTTCAGACCTGAATATGCATGGATGCAGAAATTATAGCTTATTCCCAAGTTTTTATTGTCAGCATCAAATCGAAATGTCAAGAAGATAAGATTGGTATATTTAGGTGAATATGTTCAAGAGAGTTGATCATTCACTTAAATAGCTCTCTCTCTCTGTCTCTCTTTCTCTCTCTGTCTCTCTCTGTCTCTCTCTGTCTCTCTCTCTCTCTCTCTCTCTCTCTCTCTCTCTCTTTCTTTCTCTCTCTCTCTTCAGCTAATGAGACCTTTTATTGTCTCTGAGTATACTTTTAAGTTCCTGGGTATAAAGTACAGAGTAAAATCTCATTTATTCAATTTGACTACTTTTAGATTTACAATCATTTAAAAATAGTATAGGCAGAAACTTCTTTAGTGATTCCTTTATATACAGGAGTACAGCAGAATGATGTTAAAGAAGAAGCTTTGGAATGGATTGCACATCAAATTAAAAAGATACTTAGGTGAGCGGGTCTTATAGAGAATGAAGAAGGCCAATATAAGCAGAGCAAAGCATGGAGGGATTGGGAGCTGATAAGCATTAGAAGGATGTGGTCACAGAAATGGTCATGATTGGACTACAGTAGTTACTAAGGGAAAGAGAAATCTAGTAGAGTAGTGTGAACATAAGAGTTATAACATAGTCAAATATACATATGAAAGGGATGACTACATGAAGAATAGAGTGGAGAGGTGTAAGGATGGAAGCGGGGAGTCTAATTAGAAGGCTATTACAAAAATATAGGAGTGCAAGGATGGACTACAATGATAGATAGTGGATGTGATGAGAACTGATTTGATTCTGGACTGCATATATTTAAAGTAAAACCAAGATCTGTTGATGCAAGGATAGGGTTATCATTTATAGCTATAGAGAAATCTATGGACATAGACTATTTATGGATGGGCTATAAACCATTTTCCTTTAGATCTATTAACTGAAGAACACTATTTAAATATCCAAGTGGAGATGTTAGGGAAGAAGCTGGAAATATGACTATATATTACACAAAATGCCGATAAGGCTGGGGCAACCAGTATTTGAAAGAGTGAGAGTATTACATTTAGAGCGCAATGCAGCAAGGGAAAAAAAAAGTTCAAGAACCAAGTCCTGAGCCTCATCAAAGAATCAGTCTGTGAGGTAGGAGGTAACCAAGGAGAATGTAATGTCCTAAAAGCCAAGTGAGAAGAGTGATTTCAGGAGGAGGGAGTGGTGGATTGCCAGCTTGTCTACAAGAGCTAGAATGAGGAACTAGATACTAGATTTAGAAAAGTAGAGATGATGTGTGACCTTCAAAACTGCAACTGCTGAGGATGGGTATGGAAGCCTGAATGGAAGAGTGGAATAATAGGAGGTGAAGACAAGGGGCATATAGTTAAAGGCTTTCCTTTGTATATAGACTACAAGCTGATGAAATATGCAATAAAATGGGTGATTTTTGTCTTGTAAATAGGAAGAATTAATATTGGTGCATGCTAATGGGTATAGCATGGTAGAGAAGTCAATTTGAAGAGAGAGACAGAGACAATCTGAGACAATTTCTGAAAGGGTAAGATGGAATTGAATCCTGGGCAGCAATGTAAAGGTTGACCTTAAGTAGGAAGAAGGAAATTGATCCATAGGACAAAACGAGACAGTACACAGGAACACAGATATAAGTGTGCAAGTATCTATGGAGAAGAGTATAAAGGGATTTTGTGGTGGTTTAGGTTATCCAGATGTTCAGGCAGTCACTCTCTCATACAGTTGATTCCACTTTATGTGGATCCTTCCATGATGAACCAAGCAACAGGCAATCTCCCCAGCCACTCCTTAAATCACACCTATGTGAAGTCTACATTTGTCAGGTTGCTGCATGAGGAAAGCCAGGAAATGCTCCGGTACTCCACGAGAAATCAAGCATGAAAGAAACAACAATAATTTTCTTAGATAAATTAGCCCAATAATAACAGAAAAAGGAGAAGGAACAATGAGGAATTAGAGAAGAGGAAGAAAGAGGGAAAGAGTTGTCACAGATATGGAGTTAACTAGGACTGAGTGTTGATTCATGACAGTAAAAAAATGGAATCAATGGTGTATGAAAGGGTGACATTCTGAGTTCTGGGTCACCTAAGATATAGGAGAACAATGAAGACATGGAACTAATAGAGAATAATCCATCGCTGTGATAATAGCATTATGAATATTTTGCAGTATGTCATCCTTGGACAGAAAATGAGAGTTGAGAGATGAGCCCTGAGCATCACCTACACAACTCTGTTGCTATTGTACCCTTCATTTTCAGCAATCCAGGTTTCCCATACTATGGAGAAAAGATATGATATTTGTTAAAGTTACCAATGCTACTAATTAAGTTTGATGAAAAATAATGATGCAGACAAATAGAAACATTTTCAATCAGCAGTAAAGTGACTGATTGTAGAGACAACTGGGATCTGACAAAACATTAGACAGCAGAAAAGGACATAAAGAAGGAAAAGTTGAAAAACACTTCCTATGTGAAGCTTTTTATGATATATTAAATCCCCACCTACATAGTTCTACTACCGAGTCTATACTATCTGTTAGTCTAGAACCCTAAGAAAGACTGGGTTGTTACTTAAGTATAGGCTAAGTTCACAAAGTCATTCAGGGCACAGAAGTATGTTTTTGTTGTTGTGGTGGTTTAAATGAATAACATTAGAATACTTGGAAAGAACATTGAAAGTTCTATTATGGATACTTAGGTCTCCAATCTTCCAATTTATAAAAAAATGAACTATCCATGTACAAATAAAATGTGCATGGCAACATTATCTGAACTCAAAAGTAGATTAGCCTTAGGGGAACTGTCATCATTTCTTCACAAAGCATTCCCAAGATTATGAACTCTTTCTCATAAACCAGCCAATCATAAATTTACATAAGTAGGAATATGATCAATATTTTAAATTATGTTCAAGTTTTGCTCATCTTTTTACAGTGAGCTTTTCATACTTTACTGTATAATGGCTGTTGCATTCATGCATAAAATAGAACAGTGAAGTAGTGATGAAATATGTAATAATGATTCAGGAAAAAAGTAGAATTCCAAATGAATTCTCTCTTGACATAGATAAATAATCTGTTGGTAGGTTTGATGCATTTTCATCCTGCAGATACTTGTCAAATATCATTTACAAAGATCTTAGGTCCATGAGAAAAGAGAAAGAAGAGATTACAATGCTCTACTTTTTTTTTTTTTTATATTTTCACAGCATCATATATTTGTCTTATATTTTATTAATTATTTGAGGATTTTGTGCATTTTGATTATATTCACTCCCTTTCCCCAATCGTCCTGGATGCCCTTCCTGTCCCACCATATGTAAGAGTGAATGTGTGTGTGTGTGTGCGCGCACATGTGTGTGCGCCTGTGCACAATCGCACACGCGAGTACGCACACATGCTCACTTGTGTGTGTTTTCCCATCAAGGCCAATTTGTGCTTCCCAAATATTCTCGGAATAAGTGGCTTCCCACTTCCATTTACCAGAGATTATGCTCTTAGAAAAAATGACTCTCTCTTTCCCAGCAGCTAGCAATTAGCAATAGCTCCTTGGGTAAGGGTGGGACTTCATGGCCAAGTCCCTATCTATACTAGTATTTTGGACCATGTATTTTTAATGCTAAGCAGGTGCCATGGAGATTCTGAGCTCTGAAATTATCCCAGATATATACTACAAAACTTGAACTTGAGCAGTACTTTTATTTTCATAATGGTATTTTCAGCTCATTTAACTGTGAAGAACTTTCAGTCTATAATGAAACAAAGCACCTACAGGATATATTTTTCCTTATACAATGATTCATTTTCAAAGGTCTAGGAAACATCTTTCCATAAGTCATACTTCTTAGTTAATACTAAAGTTTAGAAATGTTTTCAGGACATTAGTTATTTAAAAGTTATCTTTAATTCAATGTTCATTCAATAACAATGGTAGGGATCTAGTTATTTATTTAAACATATAGATTTGACAGATAACTCACAAAAGTAATCTCAATGAATTCTAGAAACTAAATAATACAATTTTTTGAACTTTAGAAATTAAGGTAATTTGCTCAAGGTCGGAGTTGGAGATGCTCCCGTTGTATTTCATGACTGGGTGGCTCTATATCCCTAGTTTCTGTAAACCTAAATAGATGAAAATCTAGGCTGTTTGTGGTCCCACAGGAATTGTTTCCTCTAGGCACCTTTAGATTATGAGATGGAAATTTTCATGCATTGTCATGTTTATGGAATATTCACAGTACTCCCAGAAGTTATACAGTCACGGTAGGCTGTACCAATCAATCAATAAGTATGAATGGTTGAACTTCAACACAGTATCTCTCCACCTCCTTCAATAATTAAATCAATAGTAGGGCCTCATAGTAACTGAAAGAATTACATAAATCCCCTATCTTCAGGCTTATTTTTACATGGTGAACCCAGGGACTTTAATCTCACTGTATGTCTCTAAATGCATGTGCATAAATAGTAATTTTATGAGAGATTCTGTTGTTTAAAAGTTAACTTTAACTTCACTGCCTTTTCCAGGTTTACAAAAGGGAATGTATGAATTATAACTATAATATGACTTTTTCCTAGCTCATCTGTGAGAACATAGCAAAGAACTGTTTGGGTTTAGCTCTCCGAAAATTCTAAAGATTAACGCTTTTGGTACACAATATAACACATGTAGAGAAATAATTAAGCAAAACTAAGTTAAACTCAAGGCATTAGCACTTCCTATCATTTTAGATGACCAAAGCTTATATGTTTTATTTGCTAACAACCTCTTTGAAGAACTCTCAGGCACACTTTCTTGCCAACAAAAGTAATAGAAATTCTCATCAATTATGACTTGATAAATCCATACAAGAGACAAGAGTCCCATGAATATACTAGAAGCTTACAGACATTTGGTAGTTGCATTAGTAAAATCTCTAACATAGAACTGTGGTATGTTTGAAGGTAGATGTATTTTAATCCTAACTATGCCTACATATTAGATGTAGTCAATTATACAAGGATTTTTTTTTCTGAGAAGTCTCAGCTTTTCCTATTTCCGCTGCACTAAGTTTGGCATGAAACTATAGATTGGATAATTACTAACTGGGAGTGAAAAGACTCTAACTACCACAATCACCCACATTAATTCAAATTGCACGAAAAGAGAAATAACAAATGTTTGGGAGACTGCACCATGGGGAAACTAAACAAACAGGCTCAAGGAAACAAAAACCTGACATTAACAGAGAAGGAAACCATGAATTTTCTCTTACATGGAATAATTACAGCTCAGATGGAAGGTCACTTGGTTTGCTTCCTGAACCTTCACCCAGAGGCAAGAATACAGACTGAACCCTGATTACATGATGTAATAACTTAGGGCACAGAAAGGTGTATTTGTAAGCCTATATGAAATATTTTCAGTTTAGAAATATCTAAATATGTACTTTGTCATTTACATACAGCAAGTTGCTGTGTTTTGACACCACTCACACATTTATTTCTTATAATGAGTCATAGAACACTGAAATGTGACATTTTCCATTATTCTGTGGGATAAAGAGCAGGACCATTAACTGCAGGCAATTAGAAGGCACAATTATCTTTTACTGGTCAAAAACAATTATGTCTCTAGTGGAGACCTAATGTTGCTTTTTAATAGAAATAAACCAGAAAATTGAAGGCAGAAAAAGTAAAAGAATACTATTGCAAAATATTTCATAGAAATCTATACCACTGTTCTGATTAAGAGTAGATAATAATGGAAGTTCATTTCTTCTAGGTTTATCTCATCTATGTTCTGAGATGATAACCTGGATTCCAGGAATAAAGAGTACATAACATCTGCACTCTCTTCAGTCTCAGTGCTGTGGAGCTTATTTAAAAATCCACAGGACATGCAATATTGAGCTATTATTTCTTTTAAAAAACAGACAAGGAGCTACAGGAAACAAATCGACAGCATTGTTTAATATTAAGGCAATAGGATGACAAAGGAAGAGAGCTGCTCAAATATATATACTCATTCATATGCTGAAAGCTGCATTCCTGGATCTCAGTGTGCCCACATTATAAACGTCAGTACAACTGTGTTCATCTAGTGATGCCCATGTACAGAAAAAAAGCATTTTCTTCATCACTACTTTGGAACAGATGATAATGTCTTGGCATACCCAACATACATCATGAAAAGGGAGAGAGGTATAAGTACATGGAGGTACAATGAAAAAACATCTCATTTGAACTTCCAAATAGCTCTTTACTAAACAGTCACATTTTTATTAAATCTTTTCTTACCACATTGGACACATCATTCATTTCTTCTCAATTATTGGCGTCTCACACAGTCAAATTTTGTTCTATTATTTGCTATACATTTGTAGCATATATGCTGAGCACTTGATAATGAAATTGATGAAGAAGAAAATATGAAATAAGGTGTGATTCTTATCTTCATATAAAGTATGGTTTATGAAATGACAGTTCTACATGCAAGAGACATGGAAATAGATGTGTAAAAATAGCACACACATGTCACTCTGAGGGCATAAATAAGGTGTGGTGATCTAACGCTTCTGTGAACATAAAGCACAAGAAGAAGCTACTCCGATATTACCTGCCACTTTTTGTAATTGTTGTATTTATGATGGGCCAATTAAAGCCAAACAAGATAGAATCTTAAAGGATACACACTCTAAACCTTTACTAAGTAAACTTGGCAGTGAAGGTCTCCTCTTACCACATTGGAAACACACAAAATGAATGCAGAAAAAATCAGAGGCAAACAATAGAGAAAAAAAAGTAGTCCTATCTCATTGGAACTCAGAATGTTACACCTGAAGGAAAAGGGATTCTGTAAGTATTCATATTGAAGAAAGTGTTGGTTAAAAGCAGGATTTACAGTTGAGTTTGAATGAAAACACACTTAACATGCACAAATACAATAAAGCTGTCTAGAGTTAAGCATGAAGGTAACCGCTTGTAACTGCAGCAGCTGTGGGCAGAGGCAGAAGGATCACCATGAGTTTAAAGCCTGTCATGGCTACGGAGAGACAAACTTGTCTAGAGGGACACCCTTTCCTTGAATTATGTGAGATGACAAAAAAGTGTATTTAATGCCTTGGGGTCCCTGGCAATATTACAACAGCATTTTTTTCCTAAGAAAATGTAATTCCCAATGTAAAGTATGTGAATCTGTCTCAATATCTTATGGAATCTGTACATGATTGAGAATTATCAGCAACTAAAGGCAAGCTTGTGTATCTTTCAAGAGCATCAGAGCCTAAAACACAAATGTGCTTCAAATTTAGCATCTTGAAGGAATAAAGTGTTTCAATGTGAACCCACACAATAATAAAATTGCCACAAATGGAAAAAAAGCACAGAATTAATTTCCTTTTTATTTATTTGTTTCCATAACAGTTAGACCTTATGGACTGTGCATTAAATCAACAGTGCAAAATTTAAAATCAAATGCAGCAGCATTTTGCGATCACATGGCAAGCAAGTGGATATACTGTAATGTGATATAATGAAAGCAATATTGCTTTCAGTACATAAACTGCTATATCAAATTTTGCATCTTTATACTATAACACTGGACTGTCTTTGGAATTCTTCACTAAGAATCTTAAGGTGGGGCAAACTTAGAATGGGAACTCTTTATAGTAGCAAAATTTCTTTTCATGCCACAAACTAAACTCTGAAATGAGAACTTCCCATATATGAAAACATTTATATCAAGGATCTCCTGTGAACTTTTAACCCACCATGGATTCTGCTTATAGCAGTTCTGCATGGGGCTTCTCGAAAGAGCAATTTCCTCATGCAGAGTAAGATGCTTCTCCCTGATGAGATGGTAATAGGTTGGTAGCCACAATAACAGCAAATAAAGGCTCACTACAATCTCATAAAAATACAAACTCTGCACTCCCTTTATATCTGGGGAAAAATTTAAACAAAAAACGTTATTTGGGGGGTGGAGAGATGGCTCAGTGGTTAAGAGCACTGGCTGTTCTTTCAGCCGTCCTGAATTCAATTCCCAGCAAACACGTGGTGGCTCACAACCATCTGTAATGGCATCCGATGCCCTCTTCTGGTGTTTCTGAAGACAACTACAGTGTATTCATATACATGAGATAAATAAATAATTCTAAATAAAATATATATTTAAAGAATGTTATTTTCAGTGTCTTCATGATACCATTTGAGAGCAAAAGTTAATGATCAGTTTCTAGTTTGTTTCTGATGCTACAACAGATGTTTGAAAACACAATGTAGCTATTGGTTTGGACACACTTATATTCTAATTTATAACCTAGGTAATTTACTTACTGATTCACTGAGAATCTAAATGTTGTGATTTTCCTTATAAAATGATAAAGGAACATAGTGAACAAATTTGTGAAAATAATTAATTAATGTGCCAAAAATAAGCAACTTCCTTTGTGATACTTTCAAAGTGGGCCCTACTTTCCTTTCTTCTAACGTGGAAAACACCCTAAACATTTTGAGGTCTGTCACAATGAGCACAACAATGACATTATAAAAAAAGAATCCACGCTTAGCTATCAGATGCTATGTATTAAATAAGTTGGTACTTTAAATTCTCATCTTTTTATGACATCTCCCATACAGTGACCATTTAATGTGGTGTGATCTCTCTACCAATGCCACTGATGCTTTGATAGAATTTTTCAGATTATTGAATTTTGGATTTAATGTTATCTATATACTTAGAAACGAAAATTCTATCATGTTAAAGAATGAGTCAGATTGAGTAAAAAATATATATGTATATACATATACATAAATATATATACACACACACACATTTTGTTTGCAATGGGCTACCATTGAAGCATTTAAATGCCACCAGGGGTTTGAGTCTAACAGATTTTAAGTTGTGTGTAACAGGCTCTGCACACACTTTGATAGCTAGTGTTTCTCATACAGATATACAACCTTATTTAAACAAATAACCTTAAGAATATGGACCAGCAGAGCTGTAATGGGTGGTTCTGTACAGATCCTTGCTTTGCTATAGACCTTGGTTGTACTTCTTCCTACACAGAGCATTTTAGTATCACACTCAATTTGTTTCAGGTAGGCCTCTCCATTTTTCGAAGCAAGGTATTTTTCTTCTCCATAATTTATATTTCAATTCACCATTTGTACACAGTAGCTCCTGTCTTTAACCTATGAACTTTTAAAAACGTATTTATTTATTTGTATGTTTGTTTATGTGTAGATGTGTATGTCTGAGTATATGTATGTGCACCATATGCATGCATGGACAGTTGAGGTCAAAAGAGGGCATCAGATTCACTAGAACTGGAATTACAGATGGCTGTAAGCTACCATGGGGATGATGGGAAAGAATCTTGGGTCTTTTGTAGAAGCAGTAAATGTTTCTTTTGACCATTGAGCCATCTTTCTGGTCCTAGACCTCTGAACTTTCAATTATGTTAGTGAGGCTTCAGTGTAGAGAGATGTATGATTTTGTTTTCTAATGTCTATACAAATTCTTCTGTCTTGTATTAGTACCAGCTATTCACAATCCCTATTTAAGTCAGGAAGCAACTGTTCTGCTTTTTGAGACTTTAATATAGATATGGATCTATAAAGGACTCATTTGGAAACATACTGCCTACATATTATTGTTGGTTGCATAATTGTAGAAATCAATACATGATAAAAATGCAAGCAAACAAGTGAAGAATAACAGTAGTCAAAAAATGTAGGAATCTCAGATGCACTGATGCAATTCTGTATGTGATTTGTTTCAGACATAGCTATTGTTATTGGCAGCCAGGACCCTTTAACTGTGACAGTTTTGGGGAGCCAATATGAAAGTGAAACAGTTTCTTCCTCAAATTTTTAGTAGCCTATGAAATTCTAACTAGCCTAAAATTACTAGGCTCCACTTACTGTCATTCCTGTTCCCCTGTTGCAATTAAAGACTGCAGGAAGTTAAGTGAATGTATATAGGAGAGAGTATGGTGCCAGTTACTTTCAAATAGGCTCACAGTGTATTTCTCAAAACTGAAAATCATGTATATTCTGTGAAATATTTTTAAATGATTTAATATTTTTAAATGAGCATCTGAAAGAGGATGGATAGTGACTTGGTTTGCATTTTTACTTTGCTTTTACTGCTCATTTGTGATTGCTTTTATTAATATCTCCGGAAATGTTACTATGCACCAATAAGTAATGATTTAAGCTTCACTTTAAGCATTCTAGGCTTTTTCTAAGCATAGCTAATGTATTTATATTATATTATATTATATTATATTATATTATATTATATTATATTATATTATATATGAACTTTATTATGTGTGTTATAAACTCCAGATATTTTCTGTATATATTGGGTGCTTAGTACTTGCAGAGACTTAACAGGTATTTGCTAATTGATTTACAATAAAACCTTCTAGGAGGACAAAATCTCAGCATGGAAGGGGGAACTGGGCATTCAATTCCATCCTTAGCTGAGAAACTATTGGCAATTCTTTAGTGTTGGGGAAAAGAGGATTAGTTTTCTCTAATAGTGATACCAATGGTAGATAGACCATACTCCAGAGACTACACATCCAAGAATATTTGGGCAGCACACACTGGCTTTTATGGATAAAAAAACAATGCCCAACAGAAACAAAGTTGGGTGGGAAGGAAAGGGGGGAACTGAAAAGGGTGAATAAGACTAAAACACGATGTATGAAACTCTCAAAGAATTAATAAAATATTTTGTGAAAAAATACAAAAGCCACACCAAAAAGCTTCTGGACCATTGGCCCATGCTTTGGGTTTGCTGGGAGGTTAGAGATGTTTTTTGAGAGTAGGGAAATGAAAACACTTTTTAGGAATCTCTGCTACAAAGCATAGGAGAGAGCACAGACGCACTCAGCTTCTAAACTCCCCTTGGCTCTATTTTCTTCAGAGGCTTTTTGCATGAAAACTTTTTTTTACAGTGACCCACCACTATTATATGAGCAGGAACAAAGGAATACTTGATATAGCATTTTAAAAGAAATCTTTTATAAGACCAACTATCAAACATCTAAGAAGAACTGTGTAGTAGCCTGGATTTTATAAGCAGGGTAGACCAACAAACTTGCTATGAACAGATTTTGTGTGTGTGTGTGTGTGTGTGTGTGTGTGTGTGTGTGTACAGTATTTTTTTATAGATAATATAGGTTTACTTGTTTGAATTTCATTTCTAAGATATCATTTTCATTGTCTAATGTCTCATTCCCAATAATAAAATTTTATGGAACAATTTGTATACTCTTTAAAGCATTTTTTTATCTCTCTTTCTTTTGCAGTTCAAATACTAATGCTTAAAATTGTTATGCACACTTGACTTTTCCAAATCATTATGAAAATATTTTTCCCTTAGTAAAAATGAATGTCATTTCTAATTTTGATTATTCTTGTTATGTGCTGTGCCAGAATTCCTATGAATATCTGATGCCCTATGAAAGCAGGCATTATGTATTATTGCTACTGGCTATATGCAAAACTCCATCCAAGAAATCAATTGAGGTTTTCCCTGTAGTTCTACTTCCAGGGTTGTCAAAAGTAGTTAGCATCAGAGTATCTGATGAATAACTTAATCAGAATTTTTGCACAGATGTGCCATCTCTAGACATATTCAGCTCAAGCAAAACATATTTAATGTATTAGTCAAGGGTTTGCCAGTTATTAACCTTGGTTACAGCTATTATAATGATCAGAGAAATGTTTTCATTTAAAGTTTTTCTCTTCAGAACTCATAATTTCCTTGAAGACTGGTAGTCATTGAAACCCTTCTGCGTTTTCTTTGTGCTGCAGTAATGCACTGACTTACATAATTTTGAAAACTTACCCCTTAAATAGATCAAAAATGGGTGATAATCTGTTCCTTTAATATATTTTAAATATTTAAATAGAAACCTGACAGAAATCATATAATTGGCATTTATATTTATTATGCATATATTGTGCTGATAAATCCACATCAAAATGTACTTTTGAGAGACACTAATATAAGGGTAAGGGTAGAGTGAAGAAAATCAGTTACTAACTAATAAGTACAGAATTTAGCAGCAAACTATTTCAAAGCACAGGTTTCACAGAAATAAGAATAACATGGAAAATGTATTAGTAAGCTATTATTTCTTTCCTATTCCGCTGTGGATTAAAATAAACAAGAAGGTAAGGACTAAAAATAATGCCTTCATTGAATAATGTCTTTAAGACTTTCATGGTCTACTAACATAAAATACTGTTAAACTGCCATTGGTTCTCTTCCATACATTTATTAAACCCTACTGAGAATATTGCTATAACAATCTCCTATTGGTCAGGGTAGGTTATACATTAAAATCATAGTATTTTAGGAGTTGCAAAATAAACTAGTGTCATCATAGCAACAGAGCAATGGATGTGAGTTTGGTTTATCCATTTGTCTTTTGCATGTGTGAGAGACAGAGATAGGAAGGAGAGAGAAGGGAAAAAAGCAACCTCTCACATCTGACTTTACACATTAAAACTCTCCTTTGTCTTTCTTGACAATTATTTTATATTTTAGTTTCAAGATAAATGGTGTGTTCCTACAAACATGACTTTAACTCAGTTAAAACCATGAGTCAACTGTTAAATATGTGCCCTGTGACTTCTAATTTAGACTACCTTTCCAACTTGGCCTCAGAAATACATCACAGAGCCAATATCTCTGTCTTTACCTACTACCACTATTGCACTATTGTCTTTCTGATTTCTGAGAAAGTCCTTAGTCACATTCACACTTAAGAATATAAACACATATTTTTCACCATGAATAACTTACCAGCTTTGGCTATTTTTTTTATAGAGACAATGAAAAGAAGATGTTTAAATTCCAAGCTGTATTAGCTTTTAAATTTTAATGAAAACCCTAGCACTACAAAGAATAGTAAACAGGTGAAACAACTGTGACTTGCAAAATTATCTTGGTCTTGAAATTTTGCTTTTTTCTTTTAAAATAATCTCATGTTTTACAATTTGCATTCCAAAAGATACGACTCAGAAATGTGTCTGTATAATTGCTGTTATAACATTACAATGCATGCATCGGAACAAAAGCACGTATCAAAATGTATGATTGCATACACGTAGATTATTTGATTATAGTTTTTTAAAACGTATGCATCCAAATTGGAATTTAATTTGATAGCTAAAACTTCTTCAACTTTATAGAAAATAAAAATGTAATAAATATCAATTAACTGAAGTATATGAACAAGAAAAAGTTATAGTTTTTTGCGTTTGTTTATTTTTGTGGGAGAAGGAGGAACCATGACCCATAGTGCATATATGGAGGTCAGAAAACAACTTCCAAAGGTCCACACTCTCTTTTCACCATGTAAACTCAGATGATTGAGTTCAAGTCATTATTCTTGGTATCTCACTGGCCCCTAAATGTTACAATCAGAAGGACTTCAGGTCATTCATTATTCTTGCTATCTCACTGGTTCCTAAATGTTACAATCAGAAGTTAATATTTCGGCTGGGCAGTGGTGGCTTTAATCCCAGCACTTGGGAGGCAGAGGCAGGCGGATTTCTGAGTTCGAGGCCAGCCTGGTCTACAGAGTGAGTTCCAGGACAGCCAGGGCTACACAGAGAAATGCTGTCTCTGAAAATAAAAATAAAAACAAAACAAAAAAACCCAAACAAACAAAAAAAGAAGTTCATATTTCTTTGTACCCACTCTCTTTGGTTTTAACATGTTAACTTGCTCATCGTTTTCTTCTGCGTTGGATATGATACTCCAGTTGTCTATTTTCAGTTATGATTGAGACAATGTCAGTTTCTCAAATAGCCATAATTATAAAAGCAATGTTCTGCAATGCTTTTTTACTAAATTTGTAATTCTCTATGATAATAACCCTAAGCCTTCAATTATCTCATTGATGTTATACAGATTTGACATAATCCAAATATTTCCCATGTTACATAAGTCTTCTAGGAGTTCATTAGTTGCTATGAATTGATCAATGAATTTGTGTAGATTCTGATATTTCTGCATTAATATAAACACTAGAGATGTGTATTTATATAATTCAAAATTAGCCCATAGGCTACATGTTAATGCTAGCTTCCCATTCACCTCCCCCCGCCCCAAAAGCCAGAAAGCAAAACAAAATAAAAAACCTGCCAATATTGTAAAATAAAATGACTGGAAATGATCTAGCTCAGAAAATATTGCAGAAATATGACAGCTTAATGCAGTCTGTTACCCTAGACTGGAACCTAGACTGAAGAGAAAATTCTATAATGAACAGATCTGTCAATTCATAAAACTGGAAAATGTACAGTAGATGAGATACAATATTGCAATATTGTGTTTATGTTAAATTTACTGAACTTGAGAAATAGACTTTGTTGTGTTATCTAAGAAACTACAACTAATGTTAATAAGTAAACACTGAAATATTTTGAGGTAAGATGCAAAGGATTTCAAAGTTATTTTTAGTCATCTACTTTGTGTGTATAGAGTGTGTGTGTGTGTGTGTGTGTGTGTGTGTGTGTGTGAAGTGAGGTATGCTTGCCTATGGGTATGGATGTAGAAGCCATTGGGTGACTTTGGCTATCTTTTTCTATCACTCTCAGTTTTTTTGAGACAGGGTCTCTCACTGAACCCGGAGTTCAGTATTTCAACTAGATTGGCTGGCCTATGGATCCTCATGTGGTTACCTTCCACCCCAACCCATGCTGGGGTTATAGGTGTGTACCACCACAGTGAGCCTTTACACGGGTGCAGGGCATGTAAGCACAAGTCCTCCTCACAGCAAGCACACTACTCAGTGAGTGATCTTTTCAGCCACTTAATGTTGAGGATTTAACATATTCTTACGTTCCCCCACAGTATAAGCAAAAATGGTTATTTTTTAATACAGAGATATATAATAGATAGTGACATAAGTAGAATGAATGATAAAGCAACTGGGGTAGGCTGAATCTGAGTAAAAGACATGTGTTGTTCTTTATATAAGTGTTAATTTGTCCAATTTTCTTAAGGTCGTACAAATCCAGTCAACAACTATGTGTTGAAAAATAAATTATATATGTATTAATCAAAGCACTTTATGCTAAATGACAAAAGCTCTTCACAAAGGAATATAGATCCAAAATTCAATTTATATGAATTACCTAAAACAGGTAAATGTAGATAGAGAAAATAGATTAGCAGTTTCCAAGGAGTGAGGGAAGGGATTGGTGTATGCTTGCTAATTGGTATAATGTTACCATTTATGGTAGTAATAAGTTCTAGAATTAAATAGCAATGATGGTGGTTCAATTCTGTTAATATGTGAAAAACTATTGGGTTATATACTCTAAATGAATAATTTTATGGTCTAAAAGCTATATCTCAACAAAGCCGATTTTTAAGAAAAAAAATAAAAGGAAGGGAGGGGGTAAGAATAAGGATATTGTTTAGTTATTAAAGGCTTTCCTGTAAAAGCATGTGAACTAAAGCTAAAATGCCCATCACCTATGTAAAAAGGCAGGTACCCCAGTGCTGGGATGCAGAGACAAGCTGATAGATCCCTGGAGCCAATGGCCCACCAGTTTTTGCTGAGTCAGTGAGCCTAATGTTCAGTGAGAAATCTTTTACCTTGACATACACATGCATCTCCATGCATTAACACATACACATATATGTACAGACAGAAAAAATAATGAAAGAAGCAAAAGAGAGTTAAGAGATAGTTCTGACTTGACCTATTTAAATGTCCAATAGTATGGCCATGAGATTAGGAAGGCCACTGAATAGAGAATACCTAGAATATGCTAGGTCTAAAAAGATCAAAGAATTCAGAGTTGGAGTTGTTGAGTGTATAGTCACAGGTATTCTAAGGTCATCAAGATTATAAATTATAACCACCATGAGAATCAATGTGGTGCTTCTTCAAAAAGCTAAAAACAAAACTAAAGTTATACTATCATATTACTCGTGGGAAGGTTGCTTAATGGTAGATATGACATGAAAGAAAAAGATCTACTATTTGGGGAAAGGAAAAGAGGGAACCAATTAACAAGAAGACAAGAGGAACAGGGGAGGTAGATGAGGGGTACAGCATCCAAAGTACATGTTATATACTGTAATATTCATACACATGTACATACTTCAATAAGCAAATCTACTTGTAAAGGAACTGTGTCTTGAGGCTTTATCACATGGGAATATATTCCATTTAACATTTATGCTTATTTTTATCTTTTTAATTATACCAACTGTATAAAGTACAGTGTGACAATTGATATATGCATATCATATCATACACTGATCACATTATATTAACTAACATTTTCATCTCCTTAAACATTTTATGATATTTAGGCTTTGTAAAACAGCAAGATTGAACTTATTTCCCAACAGCTAAAGCCTTGTGATGGATGATACAAAATCATAAAATTATGAAACAGTAACTGATCCGTTTAGACTCACATTAAAAATTCTGTTGAGCCATTCTTTTTGTTTCATAAATAAAACAATATATCATATTCTCTTTCCTCCCCTAACCCTTTCATGTACTCTGTCTTGTTCCCTTTCAAAATCATAGCTATATTTTCCTCAGTGGTTACATATTTGCATGTGAGACACATATATATCTATAAATGCTTATATACAAACACACACAACCATCTCAGTCAACTTATCCCCAAGGAGCACTATTTGTCTTGTTTTCATTACTCTTTAGTTGTTTGTAGTTCTTTGTCAAAGGTTAGCACCCCATAAAATTTCCCTTTTCCATATTAGAAGTCTATTGGTGGTGTACTTATTTAGGTCTCATTTAGACAGCCATGTTGGTGAGATTTCATGGATGTAGCTACCCTACATTTCTAGTAGAGTAGTAGACACAATTTCATAGCAGATTTCCTGTTCCTCTGGTTCTACAATCTTCCTTCCCCCAACCCTTAGAAGTTGGTCTTAATGGGAAGCAAATCTGGATTATCAAAAAAGAGAAAATGAAGTTCCTTTGTTCTGGCTTCTACAGGACTGGTATAGATTAATTTCTTAATATTTCTGATAATGATGCTTATGAATGAAAATGTATCATAGGGTCTTGAGAATGATATATTAGTCTATTTCTGTGTGATGGAAGAAGAAATGTTATAAGTTTTAAATATGTGTAAATTGTTACGAAGGAAAGCATGTATCCTTAATTCAGACTGAATAAAATCTCAGAGTCGGTAAATATATCCTCCCTAAAAATTTTGTCATCTCGCATATGGTTGGCTTTGGTAGTCCAAAAACCAAAAATCATGTTTGTTATATCATTCTCACAGATCACTGGAAATGTATGAATGGGAAAGACTTCCTTCTTTTAAAAACTCCACTGTCTATACATTTTTGCTAAAAGTGATACTAGGTACTACTAAATGGTCTACTGCTTTTGATAAAAGATAGTAATTAGATGAAGATGCTGCTATGAGATCTAGAACATTCTAAAATAAAATTATCTTTGCTTTCTCACCATCTGTGCCTAGTATATATTATTATCATTCTATTAAATAAATACTAAGAAGTTACCATTTTTTCCATATTTAAAAAGTCTTGAGCTTTTATAGTTAATATATATTACAAGCACATTTGAAGAATTTATTACAAAACCTTCGTGTTATAAAATATTTATGTTATGAAGTTTTGAGAACTCTCAACACTAATGTGGACCTCCTTATTATTATTATTATAT